>MU227948.1:43185-61916 GCA_018584345.1 Thuja plicata | reverse complement strand
GAGGGCCTTCATTTTACATTTTTACACATCCATGACTAGAGAGCTATGGATCGATATTTGAGGCATCATTCTTGAGCAACCTTGAATGGAATGATTCATAGAAGTGTGACAACATTTATGCACACATAGGTTAGCTAATATGGATGGTATACCACTTAGGGACCATGTCAACGTTATGCATTTGCGTCGGTAATATGCTTAACTCTTACTTTATTTCTTTCTCTTTCTTTATTTCACATCTAAATCCCTACAAGTTCTAGTATCTTTGTATTAGAGCATTATGTGTTAATATTGGTTATTTTCATGTATTGCTTCATTCTTGACAAAAATATACATGTTTTGGTCTTGAATTAACTTATAATATGTTAATAATTTTGGTTAGGATATTATTGGGAAGATGCTTATATCTCTTTCTTTTCATAAATAATTTATGTTTAAATAGATTAGTGTTTAGTTATTTCTTATAGCTAGACTACATGTTCATGTATTTACATAAGCATGATATATCATTACAATAGCATTTAATCACATGTATGTAATTTAATCTTTATAGCACTGATTATTGTATCATCCTAAAAAGCACGCACTTGATTTGTGCTCAATTTAGGATCATTTTGGGCCTGCTTTAGTGTGGTTCCTTTGATTGGGCTCCATATTGCACTTAAATTGACACTTTATTAACATATGGGTACTTGTTTCTTCCCTAATTCTCCCTAATTTGTGCAAAATCAAGGTAGGATCTAATTTCTAAGCATCCTCCCCTATTTTCTTCCAATTGCAAAATTCCCCCTTACTTTTATGATCTTGGAATTAGCTCCCGCTATCAAAATCAACTAACCTTCAGATCCTGCAAACATTATAGGCCATGCCCTCCAATCATAAGAAAGCAACTTTCTGGCGAGGTGCAATCAAAGTTTGACTGCACCCGTCAGGGGTGTAGTCAAAGTTTGACTTTACCCCTGGGTTTTTTATCCCAGATTGGGCTCTGGGTCCTATCTGGCACATTCATCTGGGCTCCGGATCCATGGTCGGCCTGTGTAATTCTATTTCTGGATGCACTGTAAAAGGATATCCCTCTTCCTTCATTTTAGATAGACACATCATCATTATGAGCATGCAACCATTATTGTCAAGCAACCATTGAGAAAGCAATTAAGAAAAGTATTGAGCATCCAAGTGCAATTTCAAGTGGCATTCTATCATTCAAGTCTTCAAGTATTCAAGGTGTCTTACATAGAAAAATCTTTTTTCCCCATTGAGGCCAAGCAAAGGATTTTCTTGGAATGACATTGGCATCATTTCTTCATTCCTCAATCATTCATTGACAATTTATAAAATATCTTCATAAGGTTTTGTATTGCACGATTTCCTTTTGGTTTTTGTGTGGATTCAAAACTATTACATCAACATTCTTGATCACATTCAAAGAGTTAAGAGTATCTACATTGCATGATACACTTCATTTCATATCTATTCTCTATTACATGTCAGAATTTCTTACTTCATTTAATTTAAAGGTTAATTCCTAAACTAGGGCTTGTCCAAGGCAAGCCCCCCCCCCTTCCACAAACAATTTCCCTTTTTTTGTATGTAGGAATAGGTTTCAGGATCTGCAGAATTGGACTCGGGCATTTTTGGGGTTATCTCAAAGATTGGAATTGAAAAGTACACAATCACAAACAAAGGGGTGTAGTTGAATCTCGACTTGTACCTAAAAATTTGACTTGTTTCTGGAGGCCTCAGATTTTCATGGTCTAAAATTATAGGTGTCAGGGTCCTAGATCCAAAATGGTTTCAGTCTGAAACATCTCTGTGACTGAAATTGTAGTTTCAAGGCATATAACCTCCTAATTCATTTCAAGGTACACAAATCCTTCTCCAATCTTGCATTTTATTTCAAATCTATCATTGCATCAGTCATTTTTAGTCATTTTCCAAATCCATAGTCAATCCCATAATCAATATCCTTCTAAAAGAATATTGAATTCCCCTTTTGTTTGAGCTATATATTAGAACCCTTCATCCATTTGGTTGTGCTAATCAAACTTGAACTTAAGGTTTGGATTTATATTACTAATGTATACCATAGGATCTTAGTGAGTGATATATACTCTTAGCATTGCTCACCATTTTCTACTATACATTTTGTGAACCCAACTTGTGACATTTCCTCTTTTGATTTTGGTGGTTAAGTATCCTTTGTATGCATATTTTTCTTCTAGATATAATTTGTATGCATTGTGTTAATATCTATTATAGATCAATTGCATTCTTGAATGCCCTTTTCATTCTTGCATGTTTCAAAATAATAAAAATCCAAAAATATTTTATTTTCCTGCATTGTTAGTTCATTTTTGTTTTGTTTCATAATATTAGCTTGTTTAATTACCAAATATTTGATTTCTTTGTCCAAAATTTTACTGCTTTTGATGATCCATTTAGTAGTAAAGATTTTGATATGTTAGATGAAGCCCTTGATGACCTCATCTCTACTAAATCTTCCTCCACACCTCCTAAACTCTCATTTTACCAAAAGTTAATTAATGTGATACAAGGATTTAGGGTTTACAATAATCCCCTTTATGAACCAATCAGTGATTCTTCTCCCAAATATTATCTTCATCATGAGGAAATATTGATGCAAGAACCTACTTTTAATCCTTATCTCAATGCTATCCCTCTTTTGGATGAACCATTATAGAATTATGGTGATTGTTATCTTGATATGTTCCTCCCCTATGAGACTACCTTTATACAAGAGAATGATTTGGTAGTGAAAAGGGGTGATATGATTGACAATTCCCTTAATTGCACTTCTCCTCTCTATTCCACTCATTTTCCCTCTAGAGATGAAGAACAAATAAGGTATAATTTTTCCTCTTATAAAACTACCTTATAAGTAGAGGATGGTATTCTTGGTGATCTATTTTTCCCCAATGAATCTTTGAGAACAAAGAAATTAATCAAGTCTATACCATTCAAGATACCCCTCAAAACAAATGAGTGATTGTTGTAAAAGGTGTTATGCAACTCGATTATCATGCAGTACCATACACATATACTAAAGAGGATAATACCCTTGATGACTTTCCTTATACAAATCCAACCTTAGAACATAGGGATCTTAATCAAATCAACACTATTCAATCTCCATTTCGTTATTCAAATCTTTCTAATATAAATAGGCGGCCCATCATCTCTTCAAGACGATGATTGGGGAACCTTAGACTTCACACCAGCACTTCGTAGCAAGGAAAGACTTTTGACTTTGAGAATCAAAAAACTCTATAGATAGAGAATGTGTGGATATTTATTGGTCCTCCTTAAATTTCAATCCCCTTCCACCTAAACAAGCATCTTATCTTATTGATGCATCAAATCTTCCTAATGAGAAAAGTTTTTCAAGAGAAATTTTTGGTTTCCAACCTTCCTCTTTACGCAATCGATCTATACATTCTCCTCCCACTTTCTCCTCATAACGAGAGTCTATTTTGTTTGAGCTTCTTAAGTCCAACTTAATTAATCTTCCTTTGAAAAACAAGCGAAAAAATAACAAACACAAACAAGACAATTCTTCCATTTGTATGTTTCATCAAATTCAAGGCCATAAGACTAGTGAATGTTATGATTTCAAGTGTAAAATTCAAGAATTCATTGATTGTGGTATGATTCAAATGACATACAATAATGAATGGCATATTTTTCATGATAATTATACTTAATATATCTACATCCCTATTATGTTTCTCCTCCCTATGCAACATTGCTATCATACTTTGCGAGCAACATAATAGTCATTTTCCCCGTCTCCTCACTTGGGGGGAAAGGGACTTATTTCACTATGTTATTCATCTCAAAGGATCCTTTTTTTTCTCTTTCTTGACTTGTTTCTTTTTATACGATGACATCCTTTCTTTCATGCATTTGTTCTTTTACATAAGGATATTATATTTTTCAGGAGATTGACATCCCAAGTTGCAACCTTATGCTTGCTTTTGAAATCACATGTCTATTATAAATATAAACCCCTTAGGGAGAGTAATGTGTCCTTCCTCTCCAGTGCATCCGATATAGATTATGGACTTGTATCTTTCATAGTATCATGTCCTTTATTACATGAATTTGTTGTTTTACACAAGGATCTTCTCTTTTTCAAGAGATTTACATCCCGAGTTGAAACCTTATGTTTGCTTGAAAGCACATTTTTATTATAAAATATCTAACACATAGGGAGTATATTGGATTTATTTCCATCTCTCCTTCAAAGGATCCATTATCTCTTTGGGGTTCATCTCTTTTATACTATGATGTCCTTCCATGTATGGACTTGCTTGTTCATGGATCTTTCTCCTTCATGAGATTAATACCCTCTTACAATCTCTTCCTTGCTTGGAAGTGCATATCATGTATGATTGTGTTGATCACTAAGTAGATATAAGGTGATATCCTTCCCTCTCTCATTTTCTTTCTTGGAGTTGTTATAATTCTATGATAGAGCATTGTTTTGGCATGAGCTCTTTGTTTCACACAAGATATTAACATATTTTCTTAACACCCTGTTGCATGTCTTAACAATGGCATGTATATCATTTAATGATCATATTCATTTCCTTTCTTGATGATTTTCTTCCTTTTCATATATTTTCTAGCTTATATATGTCTGATTTACATTACATGTGCAACTTATTTTACTTGGAATTTCATATCTTGAGGCTATCATTAAGGGTGTATTATATTCTATCTTTCCTTCATACTTGGGGAGAAATATTGGTTTTACATTCTTCTCTCTTTTTATAAGGATCTACTTTCCTCGGTACAGTGGCATTTGTTTATCATGTGACATTCTTTTCTTATAAATAATTAATTGTTTGATTCAGAATTCTCTCTTATACAAGAGGTGTGCATCATTGATCACTACCTCTTCTTTATTTGCAAAACCATGTTCTTTATAAACATATGTTCTTACTCTGCGATTAAAATTTTTTTATCCTTCATCAAGAATCCCTATTTCACCTAGTGATAGGGGGATAAATGGGAGAATTCTTGTTCGCCTACTCCTCTTTGTCCTAAAGATATTATTTTGTTCAAGAACTCCTCTTGAGGGTAGATGTCTTTCTAACAAGATCTCTTCCTTTCAAGGGTCTTGTTGATTCCTGGAACATGGCTTACACTACAAAATAGAAACCAAGTTGATCAATAAATTCCCTATGGAGAAGCCAACTATGATAATCATAAATTTATGAGACTTGGACCAACTAACAAGGATCTAATAAACCCTTCTGCACTTTGGGCTCTACAAAACCTAGGAGGGTCATCCTGTTGATCAACTGATGGAGATGATGAAGACCAAGTGATAATAGGTATACATGTTTATAGAAATGGTTAGATCAATTATTATTTTGTCATTGATGTCAAGCAATTGATTTACTTATTTCTATTGAGTTACCATATCATAAGAAGGATAAGTTAAATGGGTGACAAACATAGATCACACAATGATGAATTAATGTTGAAATAGTTATTTGGTACTATATATTTGATGTTATTAAGTCGGTACACTTGATTGATTAAGTCAGAAATTGCAAAGAGTTAAGTTATGACTAAAAAGAGTTACTCTACCGAGCTAGATAGTTTTAGTCGATATAGAGTTGTGTTAGTTTGTTTCAGTTACACAGCACCGAGAATGGGTTAGGCACCGAGTAGTGGACGAATTTAGTTACCGAGTTGCAAAGAAAATTACTGAGTATATAATATTGATTGAAAACAATGATAAGATAAAATTTAATACAAAGATATGATGATCTGGATGTTGTTGAGAATTAAAGGAAGTTTGTTAGAAGATCTATGAGTGAGAAAATTCAATCAGAAGATCTAAGGTGAAGATCAAGTGGTTAAACCTAATTATGAGAGTTCCAAGAAAAGTTCAAGTTACGAGGTAAAAGTTAAACGATTTATCGAGTTAGGATTTATTAAGAAGATGATTGAACGACTGAGCACAAATGATGTAAAAACTAAGCGAGGAGATTAAGAGGCAAAAGTTTTTCTATATAAATAATGAAATAAAGAGAGAGAGAGAGAGAGAGAGAGAGATGGTGGCGAGTTGAATTATGAAGTTGAAGAACAGAGTTACCGATCATAACAAAGAAGAAGAAAGAGCAGAATCTACAGTCTAAAGCAGAGAAAAATGGAGTATGTGATGCCATTATTCATGTGAGCATAAAGGATCTAAACCAAGAAAAAAGTAGTTATATAAATACACAGCAAAGTTTTACTGTTGCTTATTAGCATTTATAACAGAGAAAATCTCTTAACTGAGTGGATTTAACAGTCCTATTTGTAAATCCTAGATGTAGGTGACATTACAAAATAGTTTTTAAAATCCTCTAGCAAGGCCACTCTTCACAGGGTGAAGATCTTAACATATCTGAGGTAAATCCCTTAACAGGGTCACATCTAGAAAATGTGTTTGTAATCTTTAACAAGATAAGTTCTTAATCGAGCGTACTTCAGAAAGGTACATTTTATTGTGGATCACAATTCACACAAAGATTTTTCCCATGTTGGGTTTCCTCATTAGATTTGGTGTTAACTGAGTTTGAATGATTGATTTTCATATTATGAGATGTATGTTTGTTTAAGTTATTAAGTTATTTGGTTAGTTGATTATTACTATATTTAGTTCTAGCGAGTGAATCATTGAGCAAGTTTTAAATGTTTAAGTTTGATTTGGTCTGATTCACTCCCCCCTCCCCCTCTTAGTGGGACCAACAATTGGTATCAGAGCTCTGGTTCTCTAAAGTGTTAAGTTTAAAAGGACTTGAGTCAAGATCTAAAGATGTATAAGAGGGAAGCACCAAAGTTGAATAGGGAACATTTATCTACATGGAAAAGTAGAATGAGATTGCATGTGTCTATTATAGGAGAATATGGACTTCATTTTCTTGATAATGAATATGTTGCACCTACAATTGCACCTTTGTTAATCAGCGAGCAAAGGCAGAAGAAAGAACACACACAAGTCATGATTGAGATTGCTTCCACACTTACCGAACATGAATATGACAAACTTGATGGATGTATTGCTTCGACACAAATGTGGGATAAGCTTATTTTGACCTATGGTAGAGATCAGCATGTTCAGAAAGCAAAAGCAAAAATTCTGAGAGGTAGATTTGATTCGATGAGAATGAAAGATGAAGAAAATATAATACAATACAACACTAGACTTAAGGAGATTGTTAATTCTATTAGAGGAGCTGGTGGAGCCATAACAAAGGAAAATGTTACAAGCAAAATGTTGAGAACCCTACTACCAAGTTATGCTATTCGAGTATCTACTATAAAAGAGTTGAGATTCATTCCTCAGATGAATGTTTCACTTGGTGCTACTATTGGTAAGCTAGTTGCATTTGAGATTAATGATTTTGATAATAGTTTACCTGCTATATCTAAGATTGATTCTGCATTTAAGTCATCTTTGAAGATTGGAAGTTCTAAGGACTCTAGACCTAGTGATAGATATTTGAGTAGTGCTAGTGAGAGATTTTACAATTGTCAGAGTGCTTTGGAAGAGTTATATGTTGCAGATGAAGAGAACGAGAGAGAGTTTGAAGCTTTGTTTGCTAGAAGGATACAAAGAGGCAAAGGCAAATACTGAGGTAAGTTACCCTTGAAATGTTTTAACTATAACAAGATTGGTCATTTTTAATATAACTACCTCGAGAAAGATAATAAGGAGAAGAAAGATAACAGAGATAAGGACAAAAGGAAAAACAGATTCAGAAGATTCAGAGACTACAAAAACAAAGTTAAGAAATCTTGTCATATTGCTAATGAAGATCTAAGTGATGATGATTTAGATGACAATGATGAAAAATAAGTTGTGTATGTTGCTATTAAAGACAATGCTAATGAAGAAAACATAGAAGAACCAAAAGCCCTAATATCACAAGTAAGAATGAAACATGGATTATAGATAGTGGTTGTTCACATCCCATGACTGGTGACACACTTAATTTTATTTCCTTGGAAAAGCTTGATGGAGGATTTGTTAGATTTCCAGTAAATATGCTCCATACCCTATGAAAGGAAAAGGTTCTATAATTCTACTGAATAACACAAGATGTGATGATGTTTATTGGGTTGAAGTTTTAAATTATAATCTTTTGAGTGTTGCACATTTAAATAACACAGGTCACCGACTGGAATTTCAACATGGAAAGGTGAAATTTTTTTATAAGAAAGAGAGTCTGATTTCTATTCGAAAACAATCTAAAGGTAATTTATTTTATCTTGATACTTCTATGAAGAGTTGCCTATTTTCTAAATTTGAAGATGTCTGCCTATGGCACAAAAGGCTTTGTCATGTTAAATTGACAACTTGATCAAAGTGAGTAAAAAGAATAGAGTCAAAGGATTACCGAGATTAGAGAAACCTGAAAATGCTATGTGAAGAGAATGTCAAATGGGTAAGATGACTAAATCTAGTTTTACAAGAAAGACTTATGTTACTCAAGGAATTTTGGACTTATGTTACTATGAAGACAAATATTTTATTTTATTTGTGGATGATTATTCTAGAGTGATGTATGTAATATTTTTAAATGAAAATTTTGATGCTTTTCAAATGTTTAAGTGATATAAGGCCAGAGTTAAGAAAGAAACATGAAGACAACTGAAATGTCTGAGATATGATAGAGGAGGTGAGTTTACATCTGATGATTTTATACTTTTTTGTAATGAAAATGGAATTAAGAGACAAATGTCAACACCAAGGACACTAGAGCAGAATGGTATTATTGAAAGAAGAAATAGATCTATTGGTTATTGTTCTAGGACACTGATGATTGAGAGAGGTATTTCACAAAACTTTTGGGGAGAAGTAGTCAATACTACTGTTTACACATTGAACTGAGTACAAATGAAAAAGGTACCAAAAGAACACCTTATGAAATCTTGTATGAACACAACCTAATGTGAGTTATTTCAAAGTTTTTGGAAGTAGATGTTATATCTTGAAAGATTCTAGAGAAGGAAAGTTTGATTCTAAATGGGATGAAGGAATATTCTTAGGATATTCTACAAGGAGTAAATCCTATAAGTGTTTGAATAAAGTTACTAACAAAATGGTGGAAAGTGCAAGTGTGAGAATCAATAAGTTTGCAGAAAAGAATGATAAAGAAAGCAAAAAGGAACCTGAAGACTATGATAATTTTGTATATGTACAACTTGATTTTCCTGACACCTTACAAAGAGAAACTACTGAGGAGGAAGATGAACATATTGCTCTACAACTAAATGATGAGGTTGAAGCACCGAGACCTACCGAGCCTATTTTAGGAAAGTGTGTGAGGAGGCACCACTCCCTGAGTAAGATTATTGGAAATAAAGATGTTGGAGTGATGACAAGAAGAAAGGTAAGACACAATACATGTTTGATATCTTCATTTGAGCCAAGGAAATTTAAAGAAGCACTAGATAATGAAGATTGGATAAAAGAAATGAAAGAGGAGTTTGATCATATAGAAAATAATAGTACATGGACTTTAGTACCTAGGCCAAAGGATAAAAACATTATGGGTACTAAATGGATTTTCATAAAAAATTTGAATGAGAATGGAGAAGTTATCAAAAATAAAGCTAGATCAGTTAGAAAAGGTTATGCACAAGAAGAAGGAATAGATTATGGAGAGAATTTTGCACCTGTTGCTAGATAAGAAGGAGTTAGAATACTTATATATTATGTGGATTACAAAGGATTCAAAGTTTATCAAAAGGATGTCAAGTCTGCATTTCTGAATGGGATACTAGAAGAAGAAGTTTACATTGAGCAGCCTGAAGGATTCATTGAGAGCACAAATAAGAACAAGGTATGTACATTAAATAAAGATCTTTATGGTTTGAAGGAAGCACCTCGAGCATGGTATGAGAGATTGCACTCTTATCTAATCATAATAGGATTTCAAAGAACAAGTGATAACAGTAATGTTTACTTGAAGTGTGACAGTGACAACAAGGTTTTAATTGCTGAAATTTTTGTTGATGATATTATTTTTGGAGGAAATAACACCTTATGTAAAGCATTTGTTGATGAAATGAGAAAAGAGTTTTAAATTTCAATGATTGGAGAGATTAAGTTCTTTCTAGGTCTACAAATACAACAAGTTGCAGAAGGGATCTATATTACACAAGCTAAGTATATTAAAGAGATCCTCAAAAAAATTTGTATAGAAGATTCCAAGCATGTTGGAACACCGATTGTCACAAGATGTAAATTATCTAAAGAAGATAAGACAGAAGAGGTGGATAATACTCTTTACTGATCCATGATTGGTAAAGTGCATTATGTTGTTCATAGCAGACTTTATATAGCACACGATATTGGGATTGTTGCAAGATTTTCTTCTAATCCTAAGGAAACACATATGTCTGCAATCAAGAGAATCTTTAGATATCCAAAAAGAACTAAATATTTTGGTTTATTATACAAGAAAGGAGGTACTTTTGATCTAGAAGTCTACACTGATGCATATTGGGCTGGAAACGTTGATGTCATGAAACGTACTAGTGAAGGAGCATTCTTTCTAGGTGAAATATTGGTCACATGGCTAAGCAAGAAGCAAAGTTGTATTTCACAGTCTACTGTCAAGGCAGAATATGTTGTTGTTTCCACAAATTGTGCAAACATTGTTTGGATCAAACAACTACTTGAAAGTATACAAGATATTATCTCAGATCCTATAACTATTTTTTATGACAATGCAAGTGCTATCAACATATCAAAGAACTCAGTTATGCATTCAAAGACCAAGCACATTTCTATCAAGTATCACTACTTGAGAGAATAATTTCAAGATAAGAATGTGGTATTGGAATATGTGAATTCAAAGGAACAAATGGTTGATATCTTTACAAAGCCACTATCAAAGGATTCTTTTCAGTATCTCATAGGTAAATTAGGGGTTATTCCCCTATCCAATATTCACTAAGAAGCACGAGGCATGATGCATCAATTCTATACTTTATTAGAATATATATTCTTGAATTGATGTTAGTGTGACACACTTTAGATGATTCTTGAAGTTGTATAAAGATTTCTATATGTAATGAGTATTTGTACATGTAAGGTATAATCCACTGCTAAAACAAGTTTTCAGAAGTATGACTTTTTGACATTGTTGTCAAAGAGGGAGAGATCGAATTGATGATATTTATCCATAAGGGAAATATTGATGAAAGAGGGAGAGAATGAATTGCTAATATTTACTCATGAAGGAGAATCAAAATATATGCTACAGTATCAGAATATTTATCCAAGAGGGAGAACAGTGAACAATTTGATTATCAGAAAAAGATCTATCAACTCAGAGGGAGTAATGACAGAGATTATCAGTATTGAGAGTTGTCATCATCAATTGCTATAGTACTACTTTATGACATGTAACTAATTAAATGTTTGATAATGTTAAGTTGAAGATAATGCAAGACATTAAATCAGTTAATGGTTTGTATGGTCATTGATGTCAACTTGATATCATCTATACGATCATGTACATAATGCCAAAAGACTTTAGAGAAGCAATGGAACAAAGGTTATGCTTTCAGCAATGCATAAAATTCAAGTATTCACTAAGTGACAGATAACATCGAAGGAGTGCACACCATCGATAAAGGCAAAGAAGAAAAGTCACAGTGATACTCGATGAGCAGAAGACAGTGTTACCTGACGAAGCAAAACCACAGGATGCCCGACGAGCTAAAAGTAGAGTTGCCCGACGGATGGAGATCCCGAAGCTAACTGGAGTTACACTGACAAAACTAGCATTTGTAACCGATGACTAATTGAAGAGTTGACCAACAGAATAGAGAGTTCAGAAAATGACAAAATATCTAACTAGCAAGAGCTAAAGATAGACTTAACTGGTTGTTTTCTTTGTTTTATTTGACCAGAGTTAAATGATTGATTTAAAAGACTTGTAAAGTTGGCAAGAAGATAACTACGAGATAAATCTAGAGTTATGCTTTACATGAAATTGGCTGGATTGTTTTTCATGCCAAGAATCAAGAATCAAAGAATATTATGTCTATATAAGAGACAAGCTTAATTAATTTCTGTATCACATGAAAAAGGGATTAGGGGGAGGGAATAGAAAGAGGATGCTAAAGAGAAACTAATGAAGAACAACTTCATGCAGTACTGATCAATCAAGCTGAAGGAGAGCTAAGGAATTCTACAAACACCGACGAACAGTGAGCACAACATCATAGAGAAGAAAGTATGGAGCACAAAAGAATTAAATTGATACATTTATCAGAGAGGTAATGTACTTAAATAGATTTGAAAATCTGCAATTCAAGTTGCATTAGAAACAGGTTATTTTGTTTCAGTTTAACCATTGAAGCATCAAGTCTCTTAACAGAGCAGGACTTAACAGTCTTTTACATATTGAGGTACATCCCAAGGAGTGCCAAAAAGGTTGATTCATGAAAGTAGCATTGGATATGCCCGATGCCTATTGACGGTCTAAGAGAGAGGCTGATTCAAGGATGGCAGCATTAGATGCCTGATACTAAGTGACAACCTATATGTGTAAAACCCTCTAACAAGGTCACACCTAACAGTGTGTTTGTAACCTTTAACATGGTTGGCTCCTAACAGGGCTCACTTCAGAAGAGTGAAAATTTGGGGTACCGGTCCTAGTGGTTTTTTCCCTTAATAGGGTTTCCATGTTAAAAATTCATGTGTTATGTGTGAATGATTCATTTCTTTATTGTTTTGTATCTATCATAGTTAACACTGGATTTATCGGTATACTTTGCATATTTACTGTATTTCGGTAAATAGTTATACTGCCTATAGGTAATCAAGGAGAATAAGGACAGACAAGGTAAACTGACAGACATATAATTATTATAAGTATCTCATGGCATGCATCTTGTAGAGACATAATAATCAAAGGTTTATTTGATTGGTGGTTAGAATAAGGATAAGTTTTTGAGGCCACTGATTCACCCCCTCCCCCCCTCTCAGTTATTACTAACACTACTATAGTGTTTTCATCAATCCAAAGAGGGAGATTATTGATCAACTGATAGAGATAATGAAGACCGAGTGATAATAGGTATACATGTTTGTGGAAATGGTTAGATCAATTATTATTTTTTCATTGATGTCAAGCAATTGATTTACTAATTTTTATTGAGTTACCATATCATAAGAAGGAGAAGTTAAATGGGTGACAAATAAAGATCACAAAATGCTGAAGTAATGTTGATATAGTTTTTTGCTACCATATATTTGATGTTATCAAGTCGGTACACTTGATTGATTAAGTCATAAATTGCAAAGAGTTAAGTTATGATTGAAACGAGTTACTCTACCGATCTAGACAGAGTCAGTCGGTATAGAGTTGTGTTAGTCAATTTCACTTAACGAGCACTGAGAATGAGTTAGGCATCGAGTAGTGAACGAAGTTAGTTATCGAGTTACAAAACAAATTATAGAGTATAGGATATTGATTTAAAATAATGATAAGATCAAATTTAATATGAAGGTATGATGATCTGGATGTTGTTAAGAATTAAAAGAAGTTTCTTAGAAGATCTACGAGCAAGAAAATTCAATGAGAATATCTAAGGTGAATATCATGTGGTTAAACCTGATTATGGGAGTTCCAAGAAAAGTTCAAGTTTCGAGGTAAAATTTAAACGGTTTACCGAGTTAAGATTTATGAAGAAGATGATCAAACGACTGAGCAAAAATGATGGAAAACCTAAGCAAGGAGATTAAGAGGAAATTTTTTTATCTATATAAATGATGATAAATAAACAGAGATAGAGATGTTGGTGAGTTGAATTAAGAAGTAGAAGAAGCTGGAGAAAAGAGTTACCAAGCTGAATAGAGAAGCAGAAAGAGGAGAATCTGAAGTCTAAAGTAGATACAAGTGGAGTATGTGATGCCAGTATCATGTGAGCATAAATGATCTGAACCAAGAAAAAGGTAGTTTATATATTTACAAATAATTTTTTTACTTTTACTTATTAACATTTGTAATAGAGAAAATCTCTTAACCAAGTGGATTTAACAGTCCTATGTATAAATCCTAGACGCAGGTGACATTCCAAAAGAGTGTTTAAAATACTCTAGCAAGGACACTCCTAATAGGGTGAAGATCTTAACATATCTAAGGTAAATCCCTTAACAGGGTCACATCTAGCAAATGTGTTTGTAATCTTTAACAAGATAAGTTCTTAACCGATCGTACTTTAGAAAGGTACATTTTATTGTGGGTCACAATTCCCAGAGAGGTTTTTCCCATATTGGGTTTCCTCATTAAATCTAGTGTTAACTGAGTTTGAATTATTGATTTTCATATTATGAGATGTATGGTTATTTAAGTTATTAAGTTATTTGGTGAGTCAGTTATTACTGTATTCAATTCTACCGAGTGAATCAGTGAGCTAAGTTTTAAGTGTTTAAGTTTGATTTGGTCTGATTCATCCCCCCTCTCAATGGGACCAATAGATCCCTTAGTGTATTTACTACTCCTACACTAATCTCGTAAATAACACTAACATAAAGTAGACAATATCATACAAGGCAATCAACATAATAGGGAGATACTAGATAAATTGTTGATTATTCATTGAACCTCAACCTGCATGGAGTGAGAGATAAGAACAACATAACAACAAACATGAAAAGAAAAGATGATGCTTGATTTAAGGATTCAAGGTCAACCTAAAAGAATAGAAGATATATAAGGCTTGACCAATGCCAAGAGAAGGGCTATAGAGTCATATAACCAACATTTCATCCCGCAATGTCAAACATATTTTGCAAATCTTTTGAAAAATATTATCACCTTATGATAATAAGACCACTAAATTTGTACCCTATGACCATACTTATTAATCCATATGTAAACACAATACCCCTATCATATCCACTGAAGCAATTACTCCATTCCTTTAACAAAAAGCAACAATAAGTATAACTCAAATGCAACAAATATACATGAATAACCCAAATAATCTTTGATTATTGAATTTAAAAGAGTATTACATTCCAGTCTTGGAGACTGTCTTAGAATAAAATATACTCATGAAGTTCATTACAAAACACAAATGTGTCTTAGATCAAATGACTAACAATTATATTATTTATGCAACTCTTTACATTTTTACAGAGCTTCTGCCTACCTCGCAGAGCTTTAAAAATTTTTGGACCTAGAATTGGAAAACTAAAAAAATCCTCTCTCCTCTTCCCTGGCCGCAAATTCCCTTTTATAACACAAGGGAGTAAACAAGCTTCAGGACAAGAAAGACACACGTCACAAAACTGCAGGACCACCTGTGATTCTAGTGACAACAACATTTTCAATTACCTCCTGAAAAGTCTTCATGTTTTAGCATATGTGATGAGCAATGAAAGAAAACCTCAATTGTATGTTTTAGAAACAAAACCTGCATGAGATGTGCCACCATCACCCTTGAATGTTTATAGATGGACTTTGAGATGTACCATCTTTAATGACAAAGTATTTTCCTTCCCCGACCGAGTGTTTCCCTTTCTTAACAGAGCATTTCCCTTCTTAGAAAGAAAAACTAAGCCACAAAAAAGGGAAGCATTACTCTAAACTAGAGGAGGAGCTCCAACCTTCATGCCAAGGATCAGAGAAAATGGAAACTAATGTCCACAAGGAAACTTACAAGGAGGAGAGGTGGTTGCAACCTCAATGCTAGTGCAGAGATGAATGGTTGCAACTCCAAACTCATCCTAAAATTGTTTCTTTCATCCCGTGGAATCCTTGCTACTTCCCTACGCCTATCTAAGATGGATGGGAGAAAGTGGAACAATAAAAAAGAGCCCAAAAAATGGGAAAGGGGGTTTCAAGACTCCTTTGATTATTCCCACCACTTTCAAGAATCCTTTGATTATAAACATACTCATCTGGAAGAACCTCCATCCAGTATTAGAGAACTTACAATGACGAAATTCACAATACTGCTCAACCATCATTCTTTTCCTGATTTAGAACTACCTCAGAAAAATCTATGATCTCTATTCTTTTCTACCTATTAAGCCACCATCCTGCTATATTTATAACTCAAAAAATGCTTTACTTGGTGGTGTCATTGCTTTAATAATATTCCTTGAAACTTACTCATCAGATCAAATTATATCAATCAAACCAAAATGTTGTTAATTTGGAGCTCCCCAATGCAAATATTATGACAATCCATTCCTTTCTTCAACTCTTTCTTAGGGACAATTGCTTGATCTTATCCTTTTTGCAAGAAATCTTTGACAAATCTGCAACAACTTGAATCCACCACAACTTGATCCTGCCGGTATAGCACAGTTATATCCACATCAATCCCAACTTCATCTAGATCCTTCTACTCCTTTGGAAAACAATTTCTTTTCATTATAGAATTCAGACCCTATAGTGATGAGTCGACACCCTATACTTTACCTCTTACTATATCGACAAAACAATGCCTTATCCAGTGGTTATTTACCGCGACGTGTAACGACCTTAATCACTTCCCTTATAAAAAGTTTAAAATTCCACCTTTGATTTCCTTTCAGACCAGCACATCCAACAAACACATTGGTCAAACTAAATTTTACCACCACAGTGGCAAGAGAAGACCCACCTCAGCAAATAGGAAAGCTCCAAGTCAATTATACATCATTACCTATTTCCACAGTCCTTCAATTTACCTTGAATCCATCTAGGACACATTTCATCATCTTGTAAAATCGTGATTGCTAAAAATCCTAGCAACTTTGATCATGAATCAACAACAACCGTTGATCTTAGTCAATCCTTACTTGATGATTAATATTGCAGTTTCTTAAAACTTGATAAAATTTAATGTTTAGACATAAGATCAGCACCCACATGTGCACATGAAAAAATATGCTCCCACTAGTAGTACAACAGATAACCAACCACAAACCAAGAGTTGCTTAATTTCTTCCAGGTGTCACCTTCTCGTGCATTCGTGATGAGCTGTCGTGGTTACATTTTTCATTGCAAGAATGCAAACAATTAAGCAAAAGGTAAATGTGACTAGAAGCATATACTATTTCTGGATAGGATATAAAGACCACTAATCTAATAAAACAAGCTATCCTTAGCAAAGACAAACCATGGGGTCGACAACTTAGAATCAAAGAACTTAAGGACTTAAACAAATTGGTCCCATTTTAACATTGTCAACACTTACAGCTTAAGTCACAAAAAGGTAACAAAGAAATTTATCAAGGATAGGGTTAGACGTATGTAAAGACTTGATCCACTTGTGAGACCCTAACCATAATCCCTACTAACTAGTGCAGAGCACCCTAGGGTTTCTTGCTCCAAGCCCTAGTAGTTAGCAGAGTGACCAATGGAGCAGGTCACAGTTAGCGGTGAAGTTCTGTTTGGTAACAATTTTCTTTTTCTCTCCTAAACCCTAATGGTTTCTTCCGGTTTAGTGCAAGAGCAGTTACCTTACACTTATCGCACAATCGCATGATGAGCAGCGGTTAAGGGAAAACTGTCGCGACAAGGCGATGTTAGTGTTTATCGCACAGTCGCGAGTTGATGGGAGGCTAAGTTTAAAGCTGGTGCGACAACGCGACTAGGGTGTATCTCACAGTCGGCAGCTAATGGGCGGTTAACAGGAAATGTGTGCAACAAGGCGATGACGTCTCATCGCACAGTCGGAAGGCAATCGACGGCTAAGGGAAAATAGTTGCGAGGACGCGACGAGGAGGCATCGCACAGTCACGAGGTGACCGGCCGTTAGTGTTTAAGTGTTGCGAGAACACGACGATAGCTCGTCTGACAGTTGCAGATGAATCGGCAGGTATGGAGAGTAGAGCTCGCGACACTGCGACAAAAAGGTTTCAACAAAGTATCGCGTACCCGCAGAACAAAAGTCAGCTTGTCTAGATGCGTTGCGAGTGCGCGATAACAAGGCATCACAAAGTCGCAGAGTAATGGACAGTTAGTGTTATGGGTGTGCGAGAACACGATGACATTGCATCGCCGGGTCATAGAGAAATTGACAACCAGTGTTTTAGCGGTGCGAGTGCGTGACAGCAATGCAGCGCACGGTCGTAGAGGAATAGGCAGCTCGGTTGGAAGTGGCACGAGCGCGCGACAACAGGGTATCGCAAAGTCGTAGGGCTAAGACATGCATAGTTGTTATGAATCGCGACTATGCGATTAAAACACCCGGAGTAAAGTAAGCACCTGATCAAGCTGAGAAAGCATTGCGACACCGCGACTGTAAAGAAGAGAATAGATTGACTTGCCAACCTGGTAGATGGAAGTTGAAAAGTTGCTCACAAAAAAATGAAAGAGAATGCCACGGAGGAAAAGGAGATCCACGTCGTCAACCATGCTGATGATGAGAATGATGACAGTTACAGGAAGAAGATGAAGAGCCGAGGCAGTTAAGAATCTTCAGACGTCAGGTAACCTAGAAACGGTTACGAATCAAGAAGAGGCCGAATATATAATAGAGGAAGAAAACCTGTAGAAGGTGGTTGAAGAACTGTAATTGAAAAGGCTAGCAGAAGTATTTTTTTTGTGTGTGTGCATTTTAAACTTTCTGATTTTCAATAAAGAAGTGTTCTCGGTGTGTTCTGTGAAAACTTGTATTGTGTGCCGATTTTTGTAGAGTAGTATTCTGAGTTCAATTCAGTTCAATGGATACCTTTTGACTCTCAT
>MU227948.1:27356-39043 GCA_018584345.1 Thuja plicata | reverse complement strand
TGTATATGGGATACATCCACGAGGAGTTTGTGAACTCAGAGAATTAAAAGGACAGGAAGTGATAAGTGGACATGTTGATGACTTTGCACAGTCTATGAAGGAGATACATGATCAGGTGAAGAAGAATTTGATTGAGTCAAATTAGAGATTAAAAGAGAAGGTAGATGAAGGAAGGAGAGAAGTCCAATTTCAAATTGGAGATCTGGTAATGGTACATCTGAACAAAGCCAGATTACAGAAGGGGATTCCTACTAAACTACAAATGAGGAGAATAGGTCCCTACAAGATATTGGAGAAGTATGGGCAGAATGCCTATAAAATTGATTTACCTAACAATTTGGATATATTACCTATTTTTAATGTGCAGGATCTTATTCCATACAGAGGACCAATGATACCCGAGATTACTCAGCAGGTGGAAATAGGAAAAGATGTTCAAGGTATACAGGTGAAGACTAAGTCCAAGTTGCAAGCAGAGAAAATCCTGGATTCACGAGTGCAGAAGACAACTTGACGTAGGGTATAAAGAGAATACCTTGTAAAATGGTTAGGGTTACCAGAAGAAGAAGCTACATGGATGGACGAAGAAGACTGCAGAAAGCAAGGAATTAGTTCGGCATTGTTGCCGACTAATTCAAACTAATCTCTCTTTCTCAGAGGGGGGGAATATGGTGCAGAGCACCCTAGGGTTTCTTGCTCCAAGCCCTAGTAGTTAGCAGAGTGACCAATGGAGCAGGTTACAGTTAGCGGTGAAGTTCTATTTGGTAATAGTTTTCTTTTTCTTTCCTAAACCCTAACGGTTTCTTCCGGTTTAGCGCAAGAGCGGTTACCTTACACTTATCGCACAATCGCATGATGAGCAGCGGTTAAGGGAAAACTGTCGCGACAAGGCGATGTTAGTGTTTATCGCATAGTCGCGAGTTGATGGGAGGCTAAGTTTAAAGCTGGTGCGACAATGCGACGAGGGTGTATCGCACAATTGGCAGCTAATGGGTGGTTAATAGGAAATGTGTGCGACAAGGCGATGATGGCTCATCGCACAGTCGGAAGGCAATCAACGGCTAAGGGAAAACAATTGTGAGGATGCGACGAGGAGGCATCGCACAGTCGCAAGGTGACCGGCCATTAGTGTTTAAGTGTTGCGAGAACGCGATGATAGCTCATCGCACAGTCGCAGATGAAATGACAGGCATGGAGAGTAGAGCTCGCGACACTGCGATAAAAAGGTTTCAACAAAGTATCGCGTACCCGCAGAACAAAAGGCAGCTCGTCTAGACACGTTGCGAGTGTGCGATAACAAGGCATTGAAAAGTCACAGAGTAATGGACAGTTAGTGTTATGGGTGTGCGAGAACGCGACAAAACTGCATCGTCGGGTCGCATAGAAATTGACTGCCAGTGTTTTAGCGGTGTGAGTGCGCGACAGCAATGTAGCGCACGGTCGCAGAGGAATAGGCAGCTCGGTTGGAAGTGGTGCGAGCACGCGACAACAGGGTATCACAAAGTCGCAGGGCTAAGACATGCATAGTTGTTATGACTCGCGACTATGCGATTAAAACACGCGGAGTAAAGTAAGCACCTGATCGAGCTGAGAAAGCATTGCGACACCGCGACTGTAAAGAAGAGAATAGATTGACTTGCCAACCTGGTAGATGGAATTTGAAAAGTCGCTCATGACAAAAATGAAAGAGAATGCCATGGAGGAAAAGGAGGTCTACGTCGTCAACCATGCTGATGATGAGAATGATGACAGTTACAGGAAGAAGATGAAGAGCCGAGGCAGTTAAGAATCTTCAGATGACAGGTAACCTAGAAACGATTATGAATCAAGAAGAGGCCGAATATATAATAGAGGAAGAAAACCTGTAGAAGGTGGTTGAAGAACTGTAATTGAAAAGGCTAGCAGAAGTATTTTTTCTGTGTGTGTGCATTGTAAACTTTCTGATTTTCAATAAAGAAGTGTTCTCGGTGTGTTCTGTGAAAACTTGTATTGTGTGCCGATTTTTGTAGAGTAGTATTCTGAGTTCAAGTACAATGGATACCTTTTGACTCTCATGATCAGGCTTATGGGATGTGACTGTCAAAAGGTACCCATTATGTATTTCTATTCTGTTTTTGTGTTTGTGTCTGAGAAGTGGCTAGTCAGAGTTGGAAACAAGTCCTAGGCGAGCTAAAATGGTCCGGTTAGGGAACTTGTAGGAGAGAGATAGAAGGAGAAGGTGCATGACTGACTTTATTTAGTCATGAAGAGCAGGAGGAGGTAAAGAGTGAGACATTTCGGTGGGTAGGAAACCTAAGAGAGAGGGAGTATAGAAATCCTACTAGTTAGGGTCTATGAGCAACCCTAAGAGACTCAAGTGTGAGTCTAGAGGATCCTAGAGTGAATAGGATCCAAGGTGAGATTCCTAAGAAAGAGTAGGAGTCTAGGAGCAAGGTGACCTCCCCATCACTAACACAGTTTAAAAGCAATTCTCCAGTAACAACAAGAAATTTTTTCTAAGGAATGAAAATATTGCAGATACATTTTAAAGAACTATCACTGGCTCCAATTGGGGACGTTCATTCCACTGGAATGAAATGAGAAAACTAGAATCTTATGTAAAGAATACCAACCAAGTCTAGGTTCCAATTTTTTATTCAAATAACTTTGAAACTCATTTGATGGCCCAAGGCCACCAAATGAAAAGGAAAATGCCAAATTTACCTTTTTCAAGAACCAACCTACTAAAAGGCCTGATCTCTTTGAACCCAAATTGATTCTCACTATACCATTGCTGCATGTATAACCTTCTTCCATTTTTGGTGTATTCTGTGTTTAAAAATAAACTAACTTTTTTTTTATCATCATACAAAACACATGTACTATTTTTAACACATGAAAAGCACTCACATTCCTCATTTTTCATCCTACTATCTTTCTCCATCAAAGTAACTCCCAAATGAATTGGAAATATAAATTTCTCATAGTCTTCCATGTAGGATGCAACATGATACTTGATCTTGTCTTCAAAATCCATTTCAAATGTAAAACATTTATAAGCAATGCCTTCGAGGTGATCATCAGAGTTCTTAGCAAAGAGAGGATTATCTCTACACCAATAAGGAATATTATTAATACTATCTGATGAAAATAGAGGCTTGTTAAACAAAGGGTTTCCCAAAATATTTACTTCCAATACAAACATCCTTGTCTCCTCCACACAAAAAACTTGACTTTTCCTTAGCATCACCACACTCTAAAATTGCACAAATTGTGTCCCCATCACAAACATAATAACAATTGGACATGAGCTGACAACAACCAAAATTGTCCTTTATTTCATCTTGTTATTGATCAACACACATACTTGAATCTTCTGCCATACTCTCTTAATCAATATTCTCCTCAACAAATGTATAACCTTCCAGGTCCTCTTCATACAGTATTAAGATGTAACTAATATTTATGCTATATTATGTGGTATCTGATATTTCCATCTTTGCATCAACTATGTCATATATTATCTCACTAGCATTTTCTTCATATATATGAGGAATAACCAGTATCTGAGACAATTTCTCATCACTCATATATTTATTTAAATCATGTCTCATAACATGGTTAGTGTGATCATTAGGGATGTAAATGGTTTGATATGGATCTTTACCTTTTCAATCATATCTTTCTCCTATACTTGATGTATTTTGACAGCGAATACCAGCAGATAGAAAACCCCCTGGGATTCCATACTTTGAGTTATTTTCAATGTCCATTGTTGTCACATAAGCCTAGTGTAAGGTTTTGAGATTCTTATCCCTCAACAAACAACTCATTTGTTCATCCAATGAAACCAAGTAAACTTCCAAACATACTGCATCATTTGGTATGTAGCTTCTAGGAATGTCATTCAATGCTCTTGTAAATCTAATATTCAAAGAAGGAACCAGCTTATCTTCTTCTTCTTTTCATTCCCATGAATCTTTTTATGACTAAACTTGGATTAACTCTTTCTCCACATTGTTCCATGAAAGTTGCACATAACTCATCCCACGAAGAAATAGAGCGTGTTGGTAAATAGGAAAACCAATATCTAGCATCCTCCTTCAAGGTATAAAAAAAAGCTTCATGAAAACATCCTCCTTACAAATCTCTAAATCACCCATTAAATCTGAAAACTCCAGCAAATGCTGACTTGTTGATTTAGATTTCTTCCCATGAAACTTTGGTAAATGCTTCCTAATCTTGGTAGGAACAATATGTGGGAAACCTTTAATACCATCAAAACATAATGGAATATATCTTTGAACAGAGAAAATACTACAAGAACTTGGTAGGGGCTACATACTTTGCATATCTATATTTGAAATCTCATAATGATATGCAGGCTGATGATATATTTCCCTACCCCTTGACTTTATCACAATCCTAGGATATTACAATAAAAGCTCATACATACTTCAACACTTTAAATACATAATATGAAAACTAATCTCAGTAGTATGAAAACTCATTACCATTCCCTTACTTAGTGATGAACTCACTTTATAGGGAAACATTTTCTACAAATGATTTTCCTAGAAAACTTATCTCATGAAAATCAAAATACCTGGAGTGTTGTAATGATTGCAAATCAAGATGTTAGTTGGAAAAACTTGTAGATCTAAAGTTTGCTTCACACCATTAAATTTTTTGATAGATTTTCCACCTCTTTGTAGAGGACAAGTATTTGAAACAGCTAATATTTCTTCTCAACTCAATCTTTCTTAAAAACCAACAACACCTACATATCCAACAACATGTCCTCATATAAATTCCCTCCTTGACCAGACACTTCATTATAAGATCTTAAATATGTTTCATCTCTACTGTAAGTCCTTTATTTCTTTTTTAGTTATTCTCAAAGAGTGCACGCTGGCGCAAACAAATATCTTAGAGTCGCCACTCACAACTAGTGAGATGATATGAAGCAATCTTGAAACATGGATAGACCCAGATAGACTTACATTGAAAGATAAAACAAATTATCATGCAAATTTTATGAGAATTGACTCACTTGACAAGGAGATGGAATTTTCATAACAAACACATGACTCTAAACAACAACATGGCATGGGACTAATTCAACAAAATAAGGGTAAATTCACTTAAAATTTTATATTACCAAATTCCTTACAAATGTCCCCAATAAAGTCATCATTTTGTTGGTTCCTAAAAATAGGGCTTACAATACAAAATAGCAACCAAGTTGATCAATCAATTCCCTATGGAGAAGCCAACCCCAATAATCAGAAATTTATGAGAATTGGACCAACTGACAAGGATCTAATAAACCCTTCTACTCTTTGTGCTCTACAAAGCCTGGGAGGGTGATCCCTTAGTGTATTTACTACTATTGCACTACTCTTGTACATAACACTAACATAAAGTAGATAACCTCATATACGACAATCAACATAACATGGAGATACTATATAAATGGTTGATTATCCATTGAACGTCAACCTGCATGGAGCATGAGATAAGAACAACATAACAACAAACATGAAAAACAAAGATGATTCTTTATTTAAGGATTCAAGGTCAAATTGAAAAAGAAAATGATATATAAGGCTTGACTAGTGCCAAGAGAAGGGCTGCAAAGTAATATAACTAGCATTTCATCTTGCAATGTCAAACATGTTTTCCAAATATTTTGAAAAAATATTATAACCTTATGATAATAAGACCACTAAAGCTTCACCCTATGACCATACTTAGAAATCCATTTGTAAACGCAATACCCCTATTACATTCACTAAAGTGATTACTCCATTCCTTGAATAGAAAGCGACAATAAGTTTAACTCAAATGCACATGAATAACCCAAATGATCCTTGGTTATTGAATTTAAAAGAGTATTACATCCCATCCCTGTAGATTGTCTCACAATAAAATATACTCATGAAGTTCATTACAAAACACAGAGATGTCTTAGATCAAATGACTAACAATTATATTATTTCCTTAACTCTTTACATTTTTATAGAGCTTTTGCCTACCTCGCAGAGCTTTCAGAAATTCTGGACCTAGAATTGGAAAACTAAAAATTGCTCTCTCCTCTTCCGTGGCAGTGAATTCCATTTTATAACACAAGGGAGAAAACAAGCTTAAGGACAAGAAAGACACATGACACAAAACTGCAGGACCACCTGTGATTCCAGTGACAACAATATTTTCAATTACCTCCTGAAAAGTCTTCATGTTTTGGCATATGTGATGAGTAATGAAACAAAACCTCAACTGTATGTTGGTAGAAATGAAACCCTGCATGATTCATTCCGCCATCACCCTTGAATGCTTCCAGATGGATTGTGAGATGTGTCATCTTGAATGAAAAAGCATTTTATTTCCCCTACTGAGCGTTTCCCTTTCTTGATAGATAATTTCCCTTCTTAGAAAGGAAAACTAAGCCACAAAAAAGGGAAGCATTCCTCTAAACTAGAGGAGGATCTCCAACCTTCATGCCCAGGATCATAGAAAATGGAAAATAAGCTCCACAAGGAAACTTATAAGGAGGAGAGATGGTTGTAACCTCAATGTTGGTGCAGAGATGATTGGTTGCAATTCCAAACTCGTCCTAAAAAATTGCTTCTTCCACCCCGTGGAATCCTTGCTACTTCCCTAGGCTCATCTAAGATGGATGGGAGGGAGTGGAACAATAAAAAAGAGCCCAAAAATGGGAAAAGGGGTTTCAAGACTCCTTTGATTATTTCTACCACTTTCAAGAATCCTTTGATTATAAACATATTCACCAGGAAGAACCTCCATCTAGTATCAAAGAACATTACAGTGACGAAATGAACAACACTTCTTAGCCATCATTCTTTTCCTGATTTAGAACTACCTCAGAAAAGTCTAAGATCTGATTTCTTTTCTACCTAGTGAGCCACCACCCTGCTATATTTATAACTCAAAAAATTCTTTACTTGGTGGTGTTTTCACTTCAATAATATTCCTTGAAGCTTACTCATCATATCAAATCATTTCAATCAGACCAAAACATCATCAATTTGGAGCTCTCCAATGCAAATATTATGACAATCCATTGCCTTTCTTCAACTCTCTCGGGGATATTTGCTTGAGCTTATCCTTTTTGCAAGAAATCTCTGAGAAATCCACAACAACTTGATCATGTTGGTATAGCATAGTTATATCCACATCAATCCCGACTTCATCTTGATCCTTCTACTCCTATGGAAAATATTTTCATGTCATTATAACATTCAGACCCTCTTGTGATGAGTAGACACCCTATACTTTACCTCTTTCTATGTTGACAAAACAATTCCTTGTCTAGTGGTTATTTACTGCGACGCGCAATGACCTTAATTGCTTCCATTAATTTTTTTTTTAAAATTCCACCTTTGGTTCCTTTTAGACTGACACATCCAATGAACACAATGGTCAAACTAAATTTGGCCACCACAACGGCAAGAGAAGGTCCGCCTTAGCAAATAGGAAGGTTCCAAGTCGATTCTCTATCATTACCTATTTCTATAGTCCTTCAATTTATCTTGACTCCAACTTGGACACATGGTGTCATCTCGCAGGTTCATGATTTCTAAAAATCCTAGCAACTTTGATCACGAATCAATGACAACCGTTGATCTTAGTTGATCCTTACGTGATGATTAATACTGCAATTTCTTAAAACTTGAGAAACTTTAATGTTTAGACATAAGATCATTGCCCACATTCGCACATGAAAAAAGATGGCCCCACTAGTAGCACAACATATAACTAACCGCAAACCATTATCCGCTTAATTTATGCCAGGTGTCAACTTCTCGTGCATTCACAATCAACTATGGCAGTTATATTTTTCATTGCGATAATGCAAACAATTAAGCAAAATGTAACTATGAATGGAAGCATTTATTGATTCTAGCTAGGATAAAAAGATCACTAAGCTAATAAAGAAAGCTAGCCTTAGCAAAGAGAAACCGTCCGGTCAACAACTTAGAATCAAAGAACTTAGGGACTTAAACAAACTGATTCCCTTTTAACGTTGTCAACACTTACAAATTAAGTCACAAAAAGGTAATGAATAAAGTTATCAAGCCTAGGGTTATATGCATTCAAAGACTTGATCTGCTTGTGAGACCCTAACCATAAACCATACTAACACAATTTAAAAGCAATTCTCTAGTAACAACAATTTTTTTTCCAAGGAATGAAAATATTGCAGATAAGTCCAAGGGGTTGAGCTCAATTGGTTATAGCTTTGGGTTTTCATTATGGAAACCCGAGCTCAAATCCCCATAGGGAAATCTTGTGTGACTCTTAGTCTTCTTAGTTGACTTATGCTTTCTAGTGTGTTTTCTTGAAAGGAGCTTATATTTGTAAACGATCTCTAATATATATAAAAATGTTGTAGATAGATTTTAAAGAACTATCAGGTCTCTTCCCACAAGTGACATATCATTTCACAATTATCTATTTTCCTTATCTCATGAGAGACGTCACTCCTGGCTAATTTTATGGCATAAATTGTCATCTAAGGATATCTCCTTGTTGATGGAAGTAAGTTTTTTTTTTTTTTTCTCTCTCCTTATGATGGCATATATGTTGTCACCATAAGGAGGGGGCATATGTGCATCCCTCTTTGTATATTATCACATGGTTCCTAGACTGACCACACACAAATGCACATACATATCCTTGTGGAAGACAATGTTTTTCTGCATGTCTAATCCCCTTTAAGATCCTTGTGGAAGACAATGATTTCCACATGTCTGATCTCCCTTTTGATAATTTTGGAAGACAATGCTTTTCCACATTCCTGATCTCCTAAGCCGCCCCTGAGCGCAAAACATTTTTAAGCCACCCTTGAGTGCAATCTTTCTCAAAGTTGCCTCTCTCTCTCTCTCTCTCTCTCTCTCTCTCTCTCTCTCTCTCTCTCTCTCTCTCTCTCTCTCTCTCTCTGTAGAGTTTACTAGCATAACACAATTTGCTAGCCTGCTAGCCTGTGGGTTCATGGTCTCTCTCTATTTTCTCTCATGGTTTTTCTAGTAGGCTATATCATGGAGTTGGCATCATCTTTTTTGTCACTCTTTCCCTTTTTCTTGTGGTCGCTTATGTTCTTGCAATAGCTTCCCAAATATGATATTAGTGGATGGGATATGTTTGATTGAGGTCTCCTCACTAATTGATTTGGGGTCTTTTAGTGCTAACCCTCTTTTTATTTTTGGTGTGTGTCTATTGTCTTTGTTTTTATTTTGTATCCTTATGCATAGATGTTGAGTTTAGATTTATTTTTTTGTCGACTTGAGGTCCTTAAGATTATTGATGTTTCATCTCTCTTATTCGACATGATCACCATCTCTGATAATCACGCTAAAGTGGGGGCTAAATGTATCATCCTAAAAAGTAAGCACTTGATTTGTGCTCAATTTAGGATAATTTTGTGCCCGCTTTAGTGTGGTTCCTTTGACTGGGCTTCATATTGCACTTAAATATATACTTTATTAACATATGGGTCCTTGTTTCTTCCCAATCCTCCCTAATGTGTGCAAAATCAAGGTAGGCTCTTATTTCTAAGCATCCTCCCCTATTTTCATCTAATTGCAAAATTCCCCCTCCCTTTTATGATCTTGGAATTTGCTCCCAATATCAGAATCAACCGACCTTCTAGATCCCACAAACATTATAGGTCATGCCCTCCAATCACAAGCAAGCAACTTTCTGGAGGGGTGCAGTCAAAGTTTGACTGCAGCCCATAGGTTTGCAGTCAAAGTTTGACTTTACCCCTAGGTTTTTTTTATCATAGATTGGGCCCTCGGTCCTATCTGGCACATTCATCAGGGTTTCACATCCATGTTTGGCTTGTGTAATTCTCTTTCTGGATGCACTATAAAAGGATTTCCCTCTTCCTTCATTTTAGAGATATACATCATCATTATGAGCACGTAACCATTCTTGTCAACCAACCATTGATAAAGTAATCAAGCAAAGTATTGAGAATCCAAGTGCAATTTCTAGCAGCATTCAAGTCTTCAAGTATTCAAGGTGTCTTCGATAAATCAAGCTTCTTTCCCCATTGAGGCCAAGAAAAGGAGTTTCTTGGAAGTAAATTGACATCATTTCTTCATTCCTCAATCATTCATTGGTGATTTACAAAACATTTCATAAGTTTTTGACTTGCATGATCTCCTTTTGGTTTTTTTGTGGAGTCAAAGCTATTGCATCAACGTTCTTGATCACATTCAAAGAGGTAAGAGTATCTACATTGCATGATACACTTCATTTCATATCTAATCTATGTTACATTCCAATATTCCTTAATTCATTTCAATTCGAGGTTAATTCCTCAAATGAGGCTTGACCCAGGCAAGCCCCCCCTTCCACAAACAATTTCCCTTTTGATGTGTGCAGGTACAGGTTTTAGGATCTACAGAATTGGATTTGGGCATTTTTGGGGTTATCTCAGAGATCAAAATCAAAAAGTATACAATCACAAACATACAGGTGTAGTCTAATCTTGACTTGTACCTAAAAATTTGACTTGTTCCTTGAGGCCTCATATTTTCACGGTCGGAAGCTACAGGTGCCAGGGTCCCAAATCCAGAATGATTTCAGTCTGTGACATCTCTGAGACAGGAAATTGCAGTTTCAAGGCATATAACCTCCTAATTCATTTTAAGGTGCACACACCCTTCTCCAATCTTGAATTTTCTTTCAGATCTATCATTGCATCAGTCATTTTCCATATCCATAGTCAATCCCATAATCAATATCCGTCAAAATGAATACTAAATTCCCCTTTTGTTTGAGCTATGCATTAGCACCCTTCATCCATTTGGTTGTGCTAATCAAACTTGAACTTAAGGGTTGGATTTGTATTGCTAATGTACATCGTAGGATCTTGGTGAGTGATCTTTACTCTTAGCATTTCTCACCATTTTATACTAAACAATTACATACTTAATCATAAAGGCATTTAAAATAACAATAGAAATGTAAACACATAGAGCATCAGTTTATATATATCAAAATGTTTGGTACATGGTTGGCACTATAAAAAATGTGCCCTATCTAACATACATATAAAATCACTCCTACTCCATGGGGCGATGACTCCCTAATCTCTCAGGCATGTGATGTGAAAAGATAGTCATGGGGTGATCCCACAATAGTGGGTTACACTTTTTTGGAGGAAGAAATTCCTCATGAATCCGCGAGGTGGGAGGATTTAGTCAGGTACTTTCGATAGAAAGTACCTGATTGTTTCGATCGAAACATTCATAGTTTCGATCGAAACTACCTTTTTTGCTTAGTTTCGATCGAAACTAAGATATTAAAGATTTTAGTGGGATTTTGACCCACACACATGTTAAACTAACAAAGTACTTTCGATTGAAACTAATTAGTTTCAATCGAAAGTACTTTCTATCGAAAGTACTTTCTATCGAAACCCCCAAAATTGAGGCTATCTGCAAAGCCTAACAGAAATCTATAGTTTTCATGGCTTCGGGGCTCAAGCGCAGGGCTGAAATGGAAGAATAGGGACACCTCCTTTTGCATCACACAATTACTCTGAATTATCTTTCTAACGAATATAGATTTGATAAATTTTGAATTAATTAGGTCTATGTATTTTGACGTGCATCGGATGTAGGTTTTTTATCCAATATACACTTCCAGGTTTGACGTTCAATGAAAAATAGTAG
>MU227948.1:0-27306 GCA_018584345.1 Thuja plicata | reverse complement strand
ACTTCCAGGTTTGACGTTCAATGAAAAATAGTAGAAAAGAGAAAAAAAAATTTGAAAAATAACAGTGCCCTCTGGCTTTGAGTCTTCTTTCTATCAAAAGAAAAAAAATTGAATTTCGATAAATACAGAACAAGTTATCAGTTACGCAATCAACGTATGTCACAATTACAGTTTACTCTACTTCAAATGTTCATAAAATATGCAATACTCATGATAATATCGTCAAACCAATTTCATGTCCTCCGTATGGATGTTACAAAACCAAATTTGAAAGAAGCGCATTGATATCTATTTTAGAAAAAAAGTTATGTTGTACGAAGTCATTGTACCTTTTTGAAAATGACATTTTTAGCAACATAGCAGTTTTAGTGGGAGAAAAAAAATCCCATTAAAATCAAATAAAAAAATAAAAAAATATATATATTTGAAATCTAGACAGAAAATCCTAAAAGACTCTAGTTTACTTCATCTTCTGATTTTAAACAGTTTAACGACAATATGCATTCGAATGTGAAATTTTTTCTCAAAATGTACACTTCAATGTCCGTTTAGGAAAAAAAGTGTAACCCACTATTGTGGTATCACCCCGTGGTGTGCTAGATGGTCTATTACTAGTCGAGTGTTGTGTATGGATCCTACATGAGCTCCACTTTGATCGACCTTCTAGTCTCCCTCGAAGAACCTGCAACTCATGTTGGGTCTCTGCCAACTCTCATTAGAGTCGATCCCTATCATCTCTCAAAAGTTGTATCTCTACCTGCACTGATGCAAATAGATCCTTGTGTCACCCATGATATCTCACCTGAGAGAATGAAGGTATCCTACATGCTATAGTGATGTCTCTCAAAACATCACCCAAAAAGTGTCTCCATCCCTCCACCCAAACTATAAAACATATAGCATTCATTTTCATTTAAAACATATATATAAACTTAATTTATGCTTGAAATAGTTCCATTTTTCGATACTTGGATCTCCCTCTTGGTAGTTAGGATCGTTAGTAGATAGAAACATTGGGGCTTTACCCTGGGATGTTATAGGGGTAATGAACTTTCTACTCTCTCCATGTTCTCTAAAGGAAATATCCCTTTGGGGATGCATATCTAATATGGATATCGGTGCGGTGGTCATCTCCTTAGAGTGGTAGCATCTATCCCCTCTGCTAACTCCTCCCCAACTGCACCGTGGTCCTCTACCATGGGTGCCGCCTTCAGTATATCTCCCAACTACTCATCCTCTTTATCACCATCCTTCTCATCCTCATCATCATCCTCATCTTCGGCTACTACATGCTCTCCTCTAGAGAAGGGATTTGGGTCTCCTATGGGGTAGCCTGCTGGAAAGATGGGTCTGAACCTATGCACGTTGATATATCTAAGGTAGTATCTAGCCACACCTGCATCAATGACTATGTATTCTACCTCAATGTTTTTCTATTCCTCCAAATCTGCCATGTCTATGTCATCCATAGTGGGTTGTGGTATGGTCTCGGGCCTCTCGATAGTCTTATGTCCATGTGCATAATGTGGCATTGGTATCAGAGGACCATGTGTCAGACCAAACTATCACTATACTCTGTCAAAATAGAAAGGAACTACTATGTAACTGTGCCTTCCCTCCAGAAATTTTTGCAACTACATGCATCTCATCTACTGATCGGTATTTGGCCACAGTGTCATCTTTCTATAGGGTCTCCAGAGGATACCATTTTCCTTCAATTGATCTATGGTCACTCTCCAGTACAAAAAAAATACCAGACTATCATGATGAACTAAGTGGATATCCATATGCACATGGATCACTCACATCAATCTCCAATGGAAATCCTACAAGTCGTGTACAGGTGATGTTCTCAAATGTCCATATCTACAGTAGGGCACACACTGCTAAGCTTCGTCTTTGGTATCTCACAAATTACCCAAGATCATAGTATAAGTGGGATAATGTACTCATCCCCATTAGTATACTACATGATTCCTCTCCATGTGCCAACTGTGTGAGATAATGGCATAAATAATATTGTTCCCTTACAATTAGGAGCAACAACAACAACAATGACTATACACAACGATATCTTCTTGAAAAAAGGTACCTTGTCAGACGATGTACTAGTGCCCTCGGTGGAATATGATCATTGCGTGAGCAATTCGCATAACCGTGGCAGCTTCAAATAAATCATATATCATTTCCCTCTCTCTTAAAATATAAAAGAAAGGAGTCTGCGCACCAATATCAGCCATGAAAGGTCCAAGCCATAACAAATGAGAAGCTATATGACTTAACTCTAGCATAATCATTCTAATATAGCTAGCCCTTTTAGGTATTTGAATATTTTCCAATTTTTCTGGTGCATTAACCGTTATCACCTCTATGAACATAGTAGCTAAATAATCCCATCGTGTTACATAGGGGAGATATTGAACAATTATTCAGTTCTCAACAAATTTTTCCATCCCTGAGCAAGAAAGGGTTCATCCTTAGCAGTATATATGATCTCCCTCAATATCCATCTTTGACTATCAGTCACAAATCTCATTGTCCATCCTCAGATGGGTAGTCATAGGATTCAGTATAAGTCCTCTAAAGTGGTCTAGTCATTTCACTCATGGGTAGGTGAAATGTGGATGTGTCCTTGTCCCACCTCTCCATCAACACCATCACCATAGCACAATGAAATCTAATATGTGGAAGGTGTTATACCCAGTACAATCCTTCATCTCTGAGCAACTGCACATCCTTTGGTCTCAATCTCCCATACCTTGGAGGAATGTCATAGTCTTCATGGTACTATGTTCCTGCATCATGGGAATCTCCAGCAATCACATATAAACAAATTGTTATTAGTGCATCATATACACCAATCCAATCCAATTAGAAATTAGAATAATAGAAATACATGTTACTAGGCAAACTTTTTTAGTGGACTAGGTCAACTTTTTAGGACAAGGTTGACTTTTTAGGACAAGGTCAACTTTCAAGGACTAGGTCAACTTTTTTGGTTTCCTACTCTGGACAACACCAAATCCTATCTATGAATCAATTTCTACATCTAGTGCAGAAAAATAGAATGCTGGAAAAGAAGACAAAGCACAAGTATCAAGACATACCTCGTCCAATGATGCATCATCCTATACTTCTCTCTTGAGAACCTCCATCCTTGTCAGTTGCAACACTTGCTTCCTCGACATTTCCTCCTTCTCTCTTCACAAAAGAAAAACAAAGGTAATGTAACAAGTAAAATTTTCAAAAGGTAATAACTAAATTATACATACTTGTAGGTTAGTTACTTTTTGGATACTTTTAACTAACTTTAACTTGTCTTTTGCTTCAGTCACACCTCTCTGACTTTATAAAATCATAACTTGAGCTAGGAAGAAGCTCTGATTTCTACACTATTTTAGGCACTGAAATTGTGATTCAAATTCCTTGTTATCAAAGTGCCTTTTGAAATGTTTTGACTACATATTGAATGATTTTGGAAAATATTTGTCAACATTTTTACAGTTCATCATAGTATACATGAATACCTATTTCACCTTTCCTAATAGAAAGCTGAAATAGGGGGGCATAAAACTACCTGTGAGCTTAATCAACTTCTTTAGTAAGCCCTAGGCGATTTATGTTTTTCACTAACATGTGGTTTTTCAAGTTGTGATTACTAATAGTTTCTTGCAGGATCCACTGACTAAGGGATTTGTTATATCCTTTTCCATTTACTGATTCTCTCTGTACTTTAGCTTGCACATACATGTAGTGTCATATACCACTAAAGTGAGGGCTAAATGTATCATACTAAATTGTAAGCACGTGTGCTCTACAATTTAATGATTTTTTGGAACCCACCTTAGTGTATTTGCATTATAGGACTCCCTAATTGCACTTAATGCATCCCTAATTCAAATTTGAGTCCCCTTCTCTACCCAACTTGTACAAAATCAAGGTAGGATCTAATTTCTAAGAATCCTCCTCTATTTTCCTCAACTCATAAATTCACTTCATCTCCTAGGTCCTATTTTACCTCCTTTTGGCCTCGAAATTCAACCTCATATTCGGAATCAACCATAGTTTTAAACCTCAATATGTCGGATCAAAAATGACCTAGTCCTCGGGATTAACCAAAGTCCCTAAGGACAAGGCCAACTTAGCTCAACCTTGTCCTCAACTAGGCTGACCTAACCCAACCTTGTCCTAGGGGACTGAGCCTAGATTTAGGGCCCAGGTCCATCAAAATGGATTTCACAGGTTTCTAGATCTGTGGTCGGCTATGCAATTTTGACCTCTGAAATCACTATAAAAGCAACTTGTTTTCTTCATTTTGGCATAATGAAATCAAGTGTTAGGTGAAGACCCTAATTTGATCACAATAAGCAATATAAAGGTGAAAGCCCAATTTTGATGACATCCATTGAAGGAAAGGTTGAAGCAAAGGTTGGATGTTGAAGACTTAATTCAAGTATTCAAATCAAGCATCTATAACTTAAAATTAAGCATTCAAGACATCATTTTCTACAACATGGAGTTTCAAACGGATTGTGAGGAAGGCTAGGTGTTATTTTTCCCTTGGGGGCTTGGTACGATTTCCTTGTTATTTTCAGATCTATGCTTTGATGCTTCATATTTACATGCATTCAATTCACACATTGTTGTAATTTACATTTTAGGGTTTCACTCTATCACATATAGGGTTAGATCTACACATTTACTTCATCACTTTAGCTTACTTGCATTCTAGACATACTTTAGATTCACAAGAAAATCACATTTTACTTATTCTAACAGTTATCCATGGAGGTGGGAATCACCAAAATGGGGTGTTGACTAAGGAAAACCCCTACATAGCCACCCACATACATTTTCTAGATTTGTAGGTTCAAAAAGTGCAGTTACGAGTTCAGATCCAGAAATATCCTAGTCTAATTATTCCAGATCTCTTTTGTTTCTCCGGCCAGAGAGTCTTTGGACAAGGCTGAGTTAGGTTAGCCTTATCGAGGACTAGGTCAATTTGGGTAAAACTTGTCCTTTGTAAAATCAGAATCTTTAGTCCCGACAGTCGCAGGCTCTATATTTTCTAGATTTGAAAAATTCTAGAATCCAGGACTCTGACAGTCAGAAAAATCAGGTTCAAAGTATAATTTCCCTCTTTAATTTTCAGGTGCACACATTCCTATCCCTATTTGTTTTCATTTTTTTTTCTATTAAATATATATGTAAAAAGAGATTACATAATTACCAAAGGTGTTGAGGTATAGCAAGGAGAAAATACCTCAACACAAATTCAGATAAGAAGAGATAACATGGGAGAGCAGTGGAACAAGAAGAGAGACAAAAGAACTATTCATTTAATCCAAGAGATATGGGGATCCAAGAAATCCATGCTTGAGAGCCATAGATCCATCTAAGAAGCCTTGGTTGCTCAAGTAAATCACAAACAATAGTAGCACCATGGGAACCTTGGCTGTCCGAACTAACCTTGTCCTCGAACTAAACCTCTAAAGCATGATCAAAAGCAGCAGTAGTCACAGATATAGCATTCACTAGATCAAATATGGGAGGTAGAGAAGAGCCAAACATCATATCAAGGAAGGCATCAGCAACAACAAAACCAAAGTCAACAACAACATCAACAGTAAAAATAATCTAAGTAGGATCAGACCTAGTGGGAGGGGTCTAAGCAGCAACAGGGGCTGGGGCCTGGTGGTCCAGAGCATTATCAGTCTGTTCCTTACATCTTTGGGAGAGAAACGCGGATCTGAAATTGTGAAGAGTAGTTTCAAAGGGGGTAGGATCTCCAGAGTCATTGGCCCTAGTGTTAACATAAGGCAGATCCCATAATCCAAGCAACACCTTACTGTCAAAAAGAGAATCGATATGCTTCTTTTCCAACTTGATAAGGAGGAGAACTTGTACGTTGATAGAGTTATAAATGTGTCTTTTGAGAGAATCGGTAAGATTCTTGGTAATAGTTCCAAAAACATTATCATGCCTAAGCTTCCATAAGTTCCACAGAATTAAAGTGGAGAGGATTAAAAAAGATGTTATAAACTTTTTTGAGCCCTTTAATGTGTCCTGATATGATTTCAAGAATAGAAAGATCCAGATACTGAGAAAAAAAAATATGGCCCAAACTTCTTTAGCAAAGTAATATTCAAAAAAGATAGGATGGATCGATTCAGGCTGTTTACAAATACTCAATTCACCATCAGGAAGCCTAAAAGGAAGTCTATGTAGGAGAAGATGCCACAAGAAGCATTTGATCTTGGGTTCAGCATGAGAGTTCCAGGTATTATCAAGAATTTTACCCCAAGAATGATAGTCAAGGTTGACGTGCCAGGAATGGTTAAGATGGTCAAAGACATCTGTATTGTTAGTAAGGAAATAGTATATTTTCTTGGATTTAATCAAGGTGAGAGGGGTGCCATCAGGCTAGGAGAATCCAAGGAATTGGTCAATGTCCACTTCAAATTTGTTAGAATAGGTAGACACCTATTCTCCCAAGAACACCTACATGCATAACCCTGTCACATGGAAGAAGCAAAGAACAGAAGAAGAAAAACCTATGGAGGCCAAAAAGCCAGAGGAGACATCATATGCACAAGAAAAAAATATATTAACAATATGTTTCAAGATGTTACAATGAGATGTGAAAACTCCTTATGAAAAACAAAGAGCTGAATCCTTATAAAAGGATACCGAAACCCTAAAGGTGAAAACCCTAAAGAATAATGAGATGCCTAAGTTTAAATTAAGCGTAGAGTATAATAGACTAATAATTAAATAAATTATTAGCTATAATATGACTACTCTAACACCCCCCCTTAAGTGTAACTTAGGGAGAAGCTAAACAGCTAAGGACTAAAGGATGCATGTAAACAAAATGCATGAAAGGAACTATGGGTCCCGGCAACTAGGCTTGGTCAGGTACCCAAGTACAAGAAATAAACTAGATGAAGGAAACAAATCCTCCAATCTAGGGAAAGTCCCAAAGAAAGGAACAAGAAAGAGCAAGAAGCATCTCCGAAGCATGAAGCTGCAAACACTATCAGAAGTAACTGCTGGAACCCCCACTGAAAAAGCGCATGACCAGGTAGAGAAGAAAAAGTCTAAAGAGCTGATCAATCAAACCCGGGAAGCAATAGAACCAACAGGAGAACCCCCCATAATGCTAAACAGGGAGAGGGGTGACAGGAACACTGAAATGTAATGCCAGAAACATCTACAGAAAGAAGAATCAGGAACACCAATAGTGCAATAGAAGTACAAGCATAGGATAAAGGGTGGTGTCACTGACACACAGCATGGGCTAATGTCATGGAAGGTATGCTCACTTGACAAAGGTGGATGAGCGCAAAATGATAAAACATCATGACCCCACATGGCACTTTATAACTGAGTGCGAGTACAAAAAACACACAAGGTGCTCAAAATCCTAGATATGCAAAAGCAGACACTTTATCTCAGTGCGTTTATAGAAAAGAAAATGCTATAGAAGAGAAGCATACAATGCTCAAAAGTCAGAAAGAAGAGTGAGCTAGAAGAACAGAAGAAGAGATCCCAGGACCTGTAGAACCCAAGCAATCCACCAGAGTGTGAAAGAGAAAAACTCAGAGGAGAAAGAACCTGGAGTAGAATCTGGATAAAAGACCCTTGCAACTAAAAATATCACTGAACCAACTTTCCGATGATATCTGGTTTGCCAAAAATCGAGTCCGGATGAGCAAGATATGGCTCCTGGAAGGCAAAACCAAACATCAGACTTTGACAGAAAAAAACACTATCAAAACTATAGAACCCAAAACCTCAACCTCCATCATCGAAAAGAGCTCAGAAATAGCTTTTCGACGATATAAAGAAGTCAAAAAAATACCTCCGTATGCTCCAAATAGAGCGAAAATAGTGAGGGAGGGTAAAAAAGCTCCAAAAATTTCTCAAAAATCTTTTAGCAAACTTGAATTCTTCCATCTAAGGAAAGGTACTTGTTATCCCATCTTGTCAAATTTTTAGAAATTTTATTAAAAACCCAATCCCACATAGACTTTAAGTTGGGGTTGATGGAAAAGGGTATGCAAAGGTATTTGATTTGAAAATTAGGACCTTCCCAATTAATGGACCATTGGGATAAGAAAAGAGGAGGGGATTCAGTCTACCCAAGGAATAATGACTTGTAAAGTGAAATCTTACTGCATGAGGCAACATAGAAGATATCCATTTTTTCCATAAAATTCTTTAAATTAGCTTCTTCAAGTCTGAGCTGGATAGAAATATCATCAGCAAATTTAACATTGGAAACTTCTTCTTCTTTAGGGATCATAACACCTCTAATCTGAGGGATAAGAGTATTATCATCCATAACGAAGGAGACAACTTCAAAAATGATGACAAATAGTGCTGGGGCTAATGGGCATCCTTGCCTTATGGATATATAAAGTGAGAAGCTATCAGATCTTAAACCATTAACTTCAACTTGGGCCCGGGCATCATCAAGTAGGGTGCAGACCATGGTAGTATAATAGGGGGAAAACCAAAGGCTTCCAACATCATGTAAATAAATTTTCATTCAATTCGGTCGTAGGATTTTTCATACTCAAGAAGAAGCATGCACACTTCTTGATTGTTCTCTTTGGCCCAATTCATGGATTCCCAACAGGTTAACAAATTATCAAGAATGTATCTGCCTTTAACAAAGCCAGTTTGGGAAAAACTGATGATATTAGGGAGGATGTCTCTTAACCGGAGGGTAGGAACTTTGGCAAAGATCTTGTAAGAGACATTAAGGAGCATAATAGGTCTCCAATTTTTAATGAGAGATTTATCTCCATTTTTGGGGATAAGTTTAATAAGACTAGTGTTAATGTCAGCTCTTAAGGAGCCTAGATTAATGGCTTCATTAAAGACTTCGAGAAGATCATGAAAAATCCAACTACTATTCTCTTTATAGAATTCAATTGGTAAGCCATTAGGGCCAAGGGCTTTGTCTGGGGCCATAGTTTTAATAGCATTGCAAACTTATTCAATAGATAAGGGGAGATTTAATAGTGAGGAGCCAGAAGGTTTCAACTTTCTAGGGATGATGTTTTTGATTTTAGACCTAGCAGTCTCAACAGAAGGGTTGCAATCGTCCGAGGTAAAAAAGTTTTTGTAATATTGGGAAAAGGAGGAAAAGATGTCTTTGTGATCATCCATTTTGGAGCCATCCTGCCAAATTTCATCAATCCTAACATGAGCCTCTTTCTATTTGAGGAGATGGAAGAAGAATTTAGAGCCTTTATCACCTTGATCAAGCCATGTGCTTCTAGCTCTCACTTTGGCCCCATCAATTTTAACTTGTTGGAGCCATCTAAGAGATTCCTTAGCATAGGTGAGTCTAGTAATATTAACTTCAAAATTAGGAGAGTTTTGGAGCTCAAATTCAGCAGACATAACATTCTCAAGAGGGGAGGATTCCAGCCACCTACTGTCACAGGCCCTTTTGCCTCCAACAGTCTGAAATAAATTTCTCCAGCTATTAACCTTTTGAGATCACCTATAAAGGGCATCAGGATGGGGGGTGACAGTTATATTATACCAAGCAATCATATAGATAGCTAAAGAGACACCCGAGAGCTTAAGGAAGGAAGTGTTAAGGTGAAATGAAGGGTGGGCAAAGGATCTGATGGGAGGAGAGTCATAGGTGGAAAATGTGGCAGAGATGGGGTGATGATCATAAAGAGAAAAGGGGGAAACTTTGACTAAGAAACCATCCTCATTTTTAGGCAAGACAACAAATCCTGATTGAAGTAGAATCTATCAAGTCTAGAGTAATTCCTTTTGCCAGCTTGTTGATAGTTACACCAAGTGAACCAAATACCTTTGTGGTCATGCTTACCACATTTTAAGGGGTCAATAAGCCTATGTTTACCAATAATTTTTTTCCAAAAGTATTGTTCATTACCTTTCCACTCCAATCTATTACCCCTCACTTGTCTTCTTTGTTAGTACCCATATTGAAGTCCCCTCCAAGAATCCACGGAATATTATCAAGTTGGTAGAGCCAATTTCAAAGATCAGTTCTCTCCCTATAATCATTAGAGATAGACCAACATGGCGAATTTCGTAGTTCAAGATAATCCAAACCACTCTGTTACATGGAGAGGTGCCCCTATTAACAACAAAGTTTCCCCATTTGGAGATAAGAAGGATAGAAGTACCCCCATTACCTTTTTCATGTTTTGAAGAAAAGTAGGAGACTTCCTCCTAAATACACTTCAGATCAGTGTCTAACATGAAATCCGTAGCTTTGGTCTCTTGTAACATAAGGACATCAAGATATTTGAGTCTTTGAACAAGCCTCTAAACAATATATTTTCTGTCAGGGGACTCCATTCCTCTGACATTCCAAGAAGTAATATTCAAATTCATAAGGAAAATTAATTTGAAGTATCCATACTAGTCCTAAGACCAAGGTCTCCTTAAGGAAGAGAGGAATTTTTATCTGGTTTGGGGTCCTTCTTAGTAGAGGAACCCGAGGGTCTACCCCTCTTCTTCTTTCTTTTAGAGTTATCTATTTTGTTGTTCTCAATTAATGGGGAGGGAAAATTATCAGAATCCATAGATTTAGTTTTATGTTTTCCTTTGGAAGAAGGAGTAGTGGGCTCCCATGGATTCACAATAGAGGGGTTAGCGAACTACCCCTTATTAATACCAGCATTACTGAATGCTTGTTTTAAAGAGGTGGCAGGAGAGAGGCCCATAACACTATCAATGTCTGGATCGTTGCACTCCTGAGTAAGGGTAAGATCAGGGTTAGAGGGGAAACAGGTATGGATGGAGGTGTAGGGAAGGGGGAATAATTCTACTAGCAGGGATCACAATAAGGTCAAAATTATTGAGGCTATTCGGAATAGGATGAGGGCAATCAAAGGAGGTGGGAACAAGAACTTCATCCATCAAGGTTAGGGAATCAAGAGAAACAATTTATCTTCAGAACATACATCATCAAGGGTAGAGAAATTGTTTTGGGTAGGTATATCTTTGGGGGGGTTGAGATTATCCATAATTCTCTCATTATATTTTCCCTTTCTCTTTTTGAAGGGGTCATCATTATTTCAGATTTTCTTGAGAGCTAATTGCTGAGCATTTTTTGAGGTTTTTTTTTCTTCTTGGGTTGAAGAGGAGGGTCAGAAAATTCAATAGGTATTGAAACCTTGGGTAAAGAAGTAGGTAGGATCTTGGAAGGGGGGATCATAGTAACAATAGGGGAATTAGATATGATAACAAGGGATGGGAAAAATGTTGGGGAAATGGAATCAGTGTAGGGGGTGGATAATGGTCTGAGCAGATGAAACATTGGAGGAGGAGGGGAACAAGGACCAAAGTTAATTGGTTAGGGGAGAAAATTTATTTGCATTCACTTTCATAATCAACTTTATCATTTCAAGTTTACATATCATTTGCATAGCTTCTATTGGAATCAATCAGATCTATTCCTATAAGGCATAGATCCTATGTTAGCATCCTTACTTACTTAGTTATGCTTACCAGATCTATCTTTTAGGATAGGGTTTGTGATTTTAGTGTATAATGGCTGCCATACGATTTGGTGAGTGATCTATATGCTTCAATTTCTCACCATTTCCTATTATACAAGTGGAAATGCTAGGAATATATGTAGAAATAGGCATAGAGGTCTCAACACTAGTGGTAGGTGGAAGAAGACAAAAATCTTGAGAAAAATCTCTAAGAGGATTAACATTTTTAGAAATAAGATGAGATATACTATGAAAGATGTTAACACCATGTTCATCATTATGAATAATCTTCCTTAAAACTTCTACACTGGAAATGGCTTCGAGATTAGGTTTTTCTTGTCCTAACCATTGTTCAAATTTCTCAAAGTCATTGGAAAGTTTTTGGACTTGCATAGGAGGGAATCTTAAATACTCTTCTTCATCATGGGAATAATAGGAATAGTTGTTATCCATGATAGGATTGATGTCACTAGTATGCTTGTTGGTCCCATCAAGATTCCTGGGAAAGAAAGAAGGTTCAGGATCAAAGGAACCCATAAGTCTATGACTTATCCTAACCAGAATACTATAAGTAGCACTCGAAGTGATAAAAATCATGCACGAGGAAATGAAATGAAGGATATAGATATATTGTAATTTTAATATTTGAAAGAGATATGTAATCCAAGCAAAAAGATCTTTTATGAATGACGCATCTAACTATCAAATACAAACATATAATGTAAAGCATGCACAAGTAGATCTAGACACTAAACAAGATTTATAAAGAAATAAACCTATAGGTATAAATGCATAGAAGGAAGATCATACAAATAGGATATAACTATCCAATCAAAAGCGTATAATGGAGATGACCTAGATATCCAAATGCATAGAAAGGGGATCTAACACCAAAATTAGAAGAGGAATGTTATGAGCCAGGTTCACCAAAATATATAATGGAAAATGGTGAGAAATGTTAGGATGAAGATCACTCACCAAGATTCTATATTACACGGGAATGCGAATCCACCACAAAGTCAATCCGATTAACACAACCAAGAGAGAAAGGGTGCCAATGCGAGATATACATAATGTGGGTTTTTGATTCCTTAATAGAAATGACAATGGAAAGTAAATATAATGTATATAATAGATCTTATTTATAAGGTAAGTGCAAGGAAATATAGGGAAGAATAAGTGCACCTTGAAATGATATGAGGAAGACTAAACTTTGAATATGTATTTGATTGTCATCAAAATCTTGAATCCTGTTGTAATTATAGATCTATAAAATAGGGATCTGAATCTGATTGTCTAGAAATTTTTACTAAAAAATAGCAGGGACAAGTCAAATTTTAGGGAAAAAGTCAACTTTTGGGGAACGAGTCGACTTGTTCCTAGTAAACTTTGATGAAACTATTCCCAGTTCTGTAACAACACATGTACCACCCAATTTTGAATTTGTCGCTCTGCAACCTGTTCTCGCACATAGAAAAATGGGGAAAAGGTTGTGGAAAGGTGTTTTCCTTGGTAAAACCCCTATTTAAGAATCAACCTTGAAATCAAATTGAAATTGGATAAAGGAAATTAATGTAAAAGGCAAATTGTTGATATAACTTGTATGAAACCCTCACGAACGAATGTAGTAATTGCTCAAATCCATGACGATGCTTGAATGTGATTGAAATCCAAAGAGTTGACCTTCAAATGAGATGTAAAATCAAGGATTACTTCACAAATGCATGGATCTATAATTTCCAGTCCTAGATTTTGAATGTTGATATGCTTGATAAACACTTGCAAAGGAAGAAGAGAGAGAAGGATGAATAAATTGATCTCCTTAATTGACTGAGAATTACTCTACTTGGACATAATGTGAGAGAAAATTGCATCAATGAGAAGAGATTTCCTTTTATTGAATATATCTTTGAAGAATGGAGACTTGGAGATCTTGAATTGAATGCTTTCTTTCAAATCTTGAATCCAAATCATCAATTTCTCAATTTGAATGCTTGATTGCTTGAATATAGTTTGCATATGATTACTAGTTGTCAAATAAGGAGATAAGAAGTCCTTTTATAGTAAATACTCATACTCAAGATTAAAATTTGATCCAGGTGGACCACAATTGAAAACCTATGAAAAAGAACCCTAAATCAGGTCCTAGGTAAAATTTGAGCCAAAAAGACCAGGGACAAGTCGGCCAATCAAATTGTCCCAGGTAAAATGGGCTCAAATTTCATGGGGATGTCGGGGAAGGTGAAAATAAGTTAGGGAAGAAAATGTAGGTTGTTTTGATCAAGCATAAAGACATTCAGACCTCAAAATTACCGAAATGAGAGCTAATAGGTCCTAAAGACATCCAATTATGGGTGCTAAATTTTTAGGACGATATAGTACCAAAGCACTAGAAAAAATTTATAAGAGAAAAAGATTCAACGTCTACATTATAAATTACCTTTGTATCATGTATGGACCCTGTACCATCCTAAATTGTAAGAACTTATAATTAGATGCTCAATTTAGTCTTATTTTAGCATGTATGGGTTCCCACATTGATTTCAAGCTCTCCTAATATTCACCGAGCCTTTAAATTAATATTATAAGTCTTGTATTAATTCAAATTCACAAAATATTTATGTGAGCCTTTATTCCTTAGCATTCTCCTTTTAAATTTCTTAAATTTAATCATTTATTAGCCTACATGGGCCCTATGTTACCATTATTGGCCTTTGTACTTTTTTTCGATATCAAAATCAAAAGCGACTCTTATTCCAACATCTACCCTATCTCCCTGGCCTCCCATTTCAACTATGTCTCACTCTCCTAGGTACAAAATGTATATAGATTTTTGTTTCCCCCCCAAGATTTGGATGAAATATGAACTGGGGCCCCATTGCGTTGTTTCGGTGGGAAATTAGCTCTCATGGTCGGTCTAGATCAATTTTGAATCTTGAAATCTATGAGAGGTATATAAGTGGCCTATCTCTCTTTCCAATAAGATTCATGATCAATATTTCAAGATCTCTTCTATATCCAAGAATTATCAAAGTATTCAAGCATAAAAATATTCAAGCCTTAAAAACATCCTTCTTCTCCTTCATCAAACATTGTGGCAAACTTGATGGAAGTGCTCCAAGGTTTGCTTTGCACTTTCTCAACTTAGGACTCTACTTGTCCTAGTCTACTTAGGATCCCTATTTATCTTCTAGAACCCTAATAGTCTCAATTATCCAAGCTTAATACTATTCAAACTCCATTCTAAGAGTTAGTTCCTTTGTGCTTTTACCTTGAAGGATTTCCAACATTGAAATTACTCCTTGTCACTATACTCACTTGGAAGATTCCAAGCTCAAATTGCTCAAAAATTGCTCACCAGTGCTACAAGGGATATTTTCATCACTAAACATCCTTTTGAAATCCTATCCATCCCATTTTAATGGGTATTCAAACTCAAAACAATCGAGTTCCAAGTTCACACTGCTTTTGGTTAATAGGCCTAGTAGCCCAATTACCCCTATCCAAAGGTTTTTTTTGGATTCTTGCTCAAAAATCCAAAAAAACCCTAAAAAAAACTTAGGATTCAGACACCCTTTTCCAAGACCTTATATATTTTCAAGTTTTTAGATCCCTAAGTCATCCGTACACTACTATCCTAAAATATAGGTCAAATAGGGCTATTTTTGTGCATTGGTTACAATCATCTGATTTCTCTCTAGAAACCTATCTAGATGGATTGGTAAGGACCTCATCTCATAGAAATGGTTCTATTAGACCCTAATTCTTCCAAACCTACACTTTTTTTTCTTCTCCCAAACATACCCTTGCAATGGCACCTAAATCTTTCCCTATTACACACCTAGCCGGACAAACATTGCTCGCTTAGGGTATAACCTTAAAAATAGCTACTTGACTCCTCATGTATCCTCCTATCATATTTAAACTATACATATTCATCCACAACCAAAAGTTTCCCACAGTTGGATTCTATGGGGGAGCCATGAAATTGAAACCTACTCTATCTACCCCAGCAACTGTGCTAGTTCCTAAACAATTTACAAAAGCAATATAATATACTCTAAGAAACTTGATCACTGAATGAAAAACTCTTAAAACTCACTTCTCAACACAGATCCAACATTATATTGGTCATTTCAATCCATTAGAACACTCATTAACTAAAAATACTTTGACTGCTGCAAAAAACAGAATTGCAGAGCTGTATTGCTATTCAAAAACTTGATTACATTTAACCTCTCCTGGGAAATGAGCCTTGGAATATCTTAAGATGCCTCTTCCATCATTTTAGGCCACTAGAATTGATTTCCTTCCTCCATTTCTAAGGGAATCAAAAAAATTCTATGTTTCATGCAACATTTGCAATTTTGCAAAATGTTGTCATGACAATATTTATCATCTTTTGCATAAATGCTCATAACTAAGTTTTAGGACCTCTATCATTCAATGAATACACATCATTAAAGAATTTTTAGACACTTTCCACGTCTCCTCTAAGTCTAGGATACATTTAGACTCATTTTCCCAATTCTAAGCCAAAACAAGCATTTAAGCAAAACTAACTAAACTAGATTGGATTAGCACTAACTACTAGTCCATCTAGTCACACACCATGCAAGACCTAAGGTCAAAAGTAAATCACTGACTTGGATAGAGTCAATTAAAAGCCAAAATTGATTAAGAATTGGGAGTTTTCCTAGGTGCTCCTGCACCATCTTCCACAAATGAAAAAAGCTTCAATCCACCCTTGGATTGAGTAAGTTGGAGTCAATGCCCAACTTTTTGAACTCTATTTCCTTTATCCAAACTACATCTGCATTCGTTTTTCCATGTCACTTCACTAAGTGTTCTTGGTATTCCTTCTTTCTTGTCTTCTTGTATACTCTGGAATCCAGTATGTGTTCTACCTTCTTGATTGGTGCAAATGGCAAGTTGAGTTCCTCCACTTCTTGTATAACTTCAGTCAAACTTTGATCTGCATCTGGGATTGGGCCTTTGTATAAAACTAAGTCTGCAACATTAAACACCAGAGATAGACCCATATCCTCTGGAAGTTCCACCTTGTAGGAATTTTCTCCTTATTTGGCCAGTATGATACATGGGCCGATTCTTCTCATTTGAAGCTTATGTGGTGTTCCTTTTTGTAATATTTCTTTGTTGAGGTGAACCATCACTAGATCCCCAAATCTGAATTGGACATCTCTTTTCCTCTCATCCACTTTGTGCTTAAACTTCTCTATATTTTCAATGAGTGTCTTCCTCACTGTCTCATGGACTTCTTGTATAGAATGTGCAAAGTCATCTACATAGCCACTTACCTTGGTTCCATCCTTCAGATCTCTGAGCTCATATATGCCTCTTGGATGAAGGCCATAAACTATTTCAAAAGGATTCTTACCAGCAGTCCTATTCACTGTGTCATTATAGGCATATTCTGCTTGCCCAATGAGTTGGTCCCAAGTTTGACCATACTCCTTAGTTAAACACCTTACAAGATTTCCAAGACTCCTATTTACTACCTCTGTTTGGACATCAGACTGAGGATGATATGCAGATCCAAAAGACAAGTTGGTTCCTAACTTCGGCTAGAGAGTATTCCAAAAATGACTCATAAACTTTGTGTCTCTGTCAGACACTATGCTTAATGGAAAGCCATGTATTTTGACTACCTTCTTGAATAATAGGGAAGCTATCTGACTTGCATCATGTGTTGTCTTGTAGGGTACAAAGTGTGCCATCTTACTGAATCTGTCTATAATAACATAATTACTAACCATTCCCTATTTTGTCTTGGGCAATCCCACTACAAAATCCATGCTCAGACATTCCCATGGTCTAGTTGGAATGGGTAGAGGCTGGTATAGGCCTTCATTAGTAGATGTATCTTTTTCCTTTGGATAGATAACACAACTTTCTACATATTTCTTAACATCCAAATTCATCTTGGGCCAAAAGTAAAATCTTTGAACTAATTCTTGTGTCTTATTGACACCAAAATGACCACTAAGTGCACCATTATGTTTCTCCTAGATTAGATTCTCCCTTATAGACACCTGAGGGACACACAATTGAATCCCTTTAAACAATAGACCACTCTATAAGGTATATTCAGATAATTTACTATGAAAGTGATTCTTATATTCTTGGCATACCTAGTAAATGTTTGCAAAGTCTTCATCTCCTCCATATAGGTCTTTAAAGTTGTCTATCCCCATGATATGAAGTTGTATCTCTTGAATGGTCAGGGCTCTTCTACTTAAGGCATCTGCTACCTTGTTCTGTAATCCCTTGTGTTTGATGTTGAAGGCGTAAGCTTTCAAGTACTCCATCCAATTCATGTGTTTGTGACTAATTTTGTCCTATGAGTTCAAGAAACTTAATGCTTGGTTGTCTGAATAGACTATGAACTCCTTTGGAATCAAATAATGCCTCCACTTTCTCAGTGCTTGGACCAGAGAATACATATATAGGTCATAACAAGAGTATTTATTCTTAGCTTCACTTAGTTTCTCAAAGTGAAAGGTCACTGGTCTTCCCTCTTGACTCAAGACTGCACCAATGGCTACATTGTTGGTATCATATTCCACTATGAATAGATTTTCAAAGCTTGGAAAAATTAGGATTGGTTGGGTAGCAATCTTTTTCTTTAACAAATCAAACCCATGGTTATCTTGTTCATTCCATATAAATTTAGTTTTCATCCCATCCTTGATAGTATCAAGCATAGGAGCACAAATTGCACTGAATTATTTTATAAACTTTCTATAGTACTGTGCTAAGCCATGAAAACTTCTTACCTTAGTGCTTGTTCTTGGAGTAGGCCAGTTGATGATGGCTTCCACTTTTCTTGGATCCATCTTTAGGTTGCCTTGAGATAACACAAATCTAAGGTACACTGGCTCTTATTTCATGAATTCACATTTCTCCAAGTTGATCATCAACTTTTCTTCATGCAGCTTCTTGAAGAATATTTTTAGATGTCTAAGGTGTTCTTCTCTTGTCTTACTATAGATGAGTATATCATACAAGTAGACTACCACAAATTTGCCTATGTAGTCTTTTAGGACTTCATTCATGAGTCTCATGAATGTGGATGGGGCATTGGATTACCCAAATGGCATGACAAGCCATTCATACAGTCCTTCTATGGTCTTGAAGGTTGTTTTCCATTCATCCCCCTCATTGACTTTTATTTGGTGGTATCAACTTTTCAAGTCAATCTTTGTGAAATATCTTGCTTCACCTAGACAGTCCATTAGGTATTCTATCCTAGGGATAGGGAACCTATACCTAATGGTTATTCTATTTATTACTTTGGAGTCAGTACATAGCCTCCATTCTCCTCCCTTTTTAGGGGCTAAGATAGTGGGTATGACACAAGGGCTAATACTTTTCCTAATCAGACCTTGGCTTAAGAGTTCTTGAATATGTCTAGCTATTTCCTCATTTTATTGAGGAGTCATCTTATATGTAGCCTTATTGGGAAGGGTAGCTCTAGGGATAAGGTATATTTGGTGGCTTACAGACCTCTTAGGTGGTAGGGATGATGGTTTTCCATCACTGACAATGCCTTCATACTTTTGCAGCAGCTCATGCACTTCTTTTGGTAACTATGTCTTCTTGACTAATCTGTCTGTACTTTCTTCCTTTGGTTTCAACACCAATACAAAACCAACTCCCTCTCCTTCTTCTAAGGCTTCTAAAAACTATTTCTCACTCACCATGAGAACATTGGGTCCAGATGACTTCATTTTGCATCCTCCAATACTGACTGTATTTTGAATGTCACATTGTCCTTCTTGAAAGAATATGAATTCTTTGTACCATCATGCATGGCCTTTTGGTCAAATTTCCATGGTCTACCTAGGAGTAGGTGACATGCGTCCATGGGTAGCACATCACACAATACTTTTTCCTTATACCTCCCAATTGAAAACTCCACCCAAGCTTTCTCATTGACAAGGACATGTTTCCCTTTGTTTAGTTAGGTGACTTTGTAAGGATTGGTGTGGGGTATTCTTGTCATCTTCAACTTGATGAATGCTTCCTCTGAAACTATATTGTCAGTAGACCCTGATTCTATGATGACTCTACACACCTTTCCCATCATTTTACACTTCACTCTAAATAGTGACCTCCTTTGACTAGGCTCTTCTTTTACGGGCTCCTTAATCAGATTTCTCTTCATCATTAAATTCTCACCTTCCTCTGACTCTAAGGGAACCTCGGGTGTTTTTTTCCATCACTAGCCTCTTATTGGACATAATTCACCCTTTTATCACTTCCTTGAGAAGTAGTACCCTTCTTTGGACATATGTATGCAGGATGTCCCATCTGGTTGTAGTGGTAACACTTCATGTTAGAAAAGTAGCTACCCCTACCTTGGTTTTTGTTTCTTCCTCTGCTACTAGAGTTACTTCCTCTATTTGAACTCCCTCTATTGGAGTTTCCTTCTTATTTTTCAACAAATTTAGTCTCCCCTTGATTCTTTGGTTCAGAATTCCTTCCACCATATCCACCTCTCTTCCCTCTAGTGTCTCTTCCTCTACTTCTTCCTTTAGTAGTACTAGAGTCTTGTTTCTTCCTCAGCTTCTCTTCAACTTTGATGGAAATTTGGTGGCACTTATGAATGGTGTATGGAGTCAAAAGACTCATCTCATCTTGTATGGTCCACTTTAGTCCATTAAGTTATCTTGCTACCTTAACCTTCTCATCCTATGCAACTCTAGATCTCATGCAAAGTCTCTGAAACTCTTCAGTATAAGAGTTTACATCTAGGTCCTTCTGTCTCAAACATTGTCTTCTCTTATGCAATTGGATTTCATAATCCTTAGGGATATAATCATCTATGACCTTTGCAACCATATACTTCCATGAAGCAATGGGCCTCTTTCCTTCCTTCTCCCTCTCATCTTGGATGAATTTCCACCAAGTGAGTGCGCACCCTCTCAGTCTGGCTTTAGAAATCTTCACCTTTTGAGCCTCAGTGATTCCATCACACTCAAAATTGTTTTCTATTTCTTCTATCCAATCAAGGACTACCTTTGGTTCCATATTTCCACTAAATATAGGAACTCCTTCTAATTCTTTACCACTCAAATCCTTTAATGACTTCGAGAATGGTTCCTAATCAAGGAGAGGGCTAGCTTCAGGGACTTCATCTTCTATGGCAATCTCTTTGCCTTTCCCTTCAACCTTATCCTTCACTTCTTCTGCTTTCTCATCAACTTCATCTACCTTTTGCTCTAATTGAGCCAATCTGTCTCAGAGAATTCTATTCTCCACTTCTTGATCATCTACCTTCTTAGCCAATTCTGCATTGGTCACTATTGTAGACTCTCCTACTGATTCTTCTTATTGGAACATTAACTACAAGCCTGATCAAGTAGAGCTCTGATACCAATCTGATGGAAGTGCTCCAAGGTTTGCTTTGCACTTGCTCAACTTAGGACTCTACTTGTCCTAGTCTACTTAGGATCCCTATTTCTCTTCTAGAACCATAATAGTCTCAATTCTCCAAGATTAAGACTATTCTAACTCCATTCTAAGAGTTAGTTCCTTTGTGATTTTACCGTGAAGGATTTCCAACATTGAAATTACTCCTTGTCACTATACTCTCTTGGAAGATTCCAAGCTCAAAGTGCTCAAAAATTGCTCACCAGTTCTACAAGGGATATTTTCATCACTAAGAAATCCTTTTGACATCCTATCCATCCCATTTGAATGGGTCTTTAAACTCAAAAAAATCATGTTCCAAGTTCACATTATTTTTGGTTAATAGGCCTAGTAGCACAATTAGCCCTATCCAGAGGGTTTTTCTAGATTCTTGCTCAAAAATCCCAAACAACCCTAAAAAAAAACTTAGGATTAAGACACCCTTTTCCAAGACCTTAAGTATTTTCAAGGTTTTATATCCCTAAGTCATCCGTACACTACTGTCCTAAAATATAGGTCAAATAAGGCTATTTTTGTGCATTGGTTACAGTAATCTGATTTCTCTCTAGAAACCTATCCAGATGGATTGGTAATGACCTCAGCTCATAGAAAAGGTTCTATTAGACCCTAATTCTTCCAAACCCACACTTTTTTTTCTTCTCCCAAACATACCATTGCAATGACACCTAAATATTTCCCTATTACACACCTAGCCGGACATGCATTGCTTGCCTAGGGAATAACCTTAAAAATAGCTACTCAAATCCTCATGACTCCTCCTAGAATATTTACACTGTACATAGGCTCCCCTAACATATTCATCAACAACCAAAAGTTTCCCATGGTTGGTTTCTATGGGGGAGCCATGAAATTGAAACCTACTCTGTCTAACCCAGTAACTGTGCTAGTTCCTAAACAATTTACAAAAGCAATCTAATCTACTCTAAGAAACTTGATCATTGAATGAAAAAATCTTAAAAATCCCTTCTCAACATAGATCGAACATTATATTGGTCATTTCAATCCATTAGAACACTCATTAACTCAAAACACTTCGACTGTTGCAGAAAACAAAATTGCAGATCCTTCTCTGATTGGGACGCAGATTGAAGAAAGAAATTGAATTTTGATGGCGTGTCTCGAGGAAACCCAGGGAAATCTGGTCTGTGGTGCATCATACAGAATGAATATGGATAATGGGTAATTAAAAGGGCCAAACCCCTAGGTATATCTTCCAACAATATAGCAGAATTAAAAGCACTAAATGAAGGATTAAAATTATGCATAGAGTGGGTTCCATAAGTTAGTTATTGAAGGGGACTCTCAGATCATTCTCAATGCACTAAGGAAGAGAGGTAACCCTAACTGGATTTTAAACTCAAAACTTGAAGAAGTTTTAGACCTCGTAGACAAGATACAGGAAACCAGATTTGAACATATTTTTCTGGGAAGGTAATAAAGAGGCTGACGTCTTAGCCAATAAAGGTCTCGATGGGGAGGACTCTACTTTGGTTAACCCAAAGTTTAAGCTTATTCTCTAGATGTCTTGATACCTTCTTATTATTAAAACAACACACATAAACATAGAGCATTAGAAAGATAGAAAGAACTGAAGCTCTAGTGTACCGTCATCATGTTTGGTTCTATAGGCTATTCAATTCCTATGGACCCTCTTTATAGAGTGATACGTAAACACTTACGCACTGGGTCTTACCTTAAATAGACTTACCATGATGAGTATAATATAGAAGATGGCAACAGGAAAATAGCATTAGGAAATTGGCATATGAGAACTAATAGCTTGATGATCCTCACCTATTTCTATTCTTTATTACCCCACAAAAATAGGGCTTCAAAAATCAGCAAGAGGACACTCAAACCCATGACGACATGACACTTTATTCCCACTCATAAAATAATCATGCCATGCTAGCTTATTGAGAAGGATATGGAAGGACCTCCTTCTTTCTAGATATTTCTTGAGGCTTAGGCTCTGGCATTTAGACATCTTTTCCTCAACAAATCAACATTCAATTACAGTGAACACTCTCTCCCCTGCCCGCATTAGAATGGAGACTACCATTTCACTATACCACAGGTACAAAGAAAGAACAATGGCTTTTGTTGGGCAGGTGAAACCTGAGCGTTGGGGAAGTATCCTGAAGAAGGTAGATGATATCTCTAGATTAGCAGTTAAGAAAGTAATAGGGGAAAGGGATCTGGACTATAGTAGAAGTTGGAGGACGAATGGAGATATAATTGGCATTTTCATTGCCATAGCATTCTGGGCTAAGATTAAATTTTGGGAAATCAAGAAGCTACGTGTCATTTTGTTTGATGATACATGGCTTAAAGGCCTGGATAATGTGGTGGAAAGTGTTAATTTCCATATGGAAATACCACACCTAGAGGATTATGTCTTGGTCGGTTGGAAGCCTTAAAACAATCAATGTTCGCAAAAGACCTATCTTGTGCATTAAGGATACCAAGGCTTTCGAGGCATTGTGGCCATATATGGTCAAATTCTTGCAATTCCTACTAAGGTGGCATGGAATTATAGAAGATAGTAGCAACTGGGCTGAGATCTTCTTTACTTCTATCAGTGTTGAGATTCCTCCATCCATTATGCTTCAAAATTGAATGCAATACATTGTTCGCCTCCCATATCCGCGTAAGACAACCAGACCCAAACCCTCCAAATGCTCAAAGTATGAAGCTGGGAATGTTGTTATGGATTTTGACTCCGAATCAGACAAAGACATAATGGTCATTGAGCCATTGTTATTAGCAAGCCAGATGAATCTTGATACAAATTTGATAGGCAAAATTTTGGATTAAGTAATCTTGGTATAGGTTTTTTGCTCTATTCATAGTTGGCCTGAGTATATTGGCGGGGTATAGTCATTTGTATTATATTAAGACTAGGTATGGTCTGTGTTCCTTATTTTTATAGATTTCTCTAATGTTGATGCTTAAGACATATTATACTCTAGGTTTGCAAATATCTAAATTTTTAGGGAGTTAATACAGATTCAAGAAGTTGGTAAATTCGAAGGGATGTAAGCTTGATATAAGATAATACGAAGTTATTATTAAGTGACCTCTTAATGATAGCTTGCATATAACTCAAAGTTTCAAAGGTATATCTTACTTGAAGTATCAATGGCAGTCTGAACAAATATTTATCTGTTTTAAAATTAGAAACAGAAAGAAGTCTTCCCAAATACTCTAATGCAGACACTGCAGAACAACATAATTTCTTTTACAATCAAGTAAGACAAACAAAAATAGGACTAAATAAGATGGTATTAAAATGATATTTCAACTTGAATTGACGAACATCCTACCACAGAAATATGGATGCACACACACACACACACACACACACACACACACACACACACACAGTCATACCCAAAACTAGGGCAAAACACATAGACAATTTTTTTTTCTTAAAACACAAGTACATACAACTAATAATGGATGAGTTTAGTTAATGTGATTACATGGTGAAGTTAGCCTTCAAGTTGCAAAGTATATTCATAGGTTGAATTAGGATTACGTCACATACAGATGCAGAGTTTGAGTATCAGCTTGATGTACGGGTTACATGAAATCTTGGGTCAGATTGGATTAACTATGGTTTTATGTTAACCACGTGTAGTATCGTGATGGTAAATTAATTGATAGAATCATTTGTTGGATTAGGTTGACCTAGTAATTATTTTAACTCTTAACCTTGATTACAACTTAATCCATTTAAATCTAATACTAATTTCTCTTTCGACATTAACTACTAACATCTATAAACGACCTTGATATAACTATTACACACTCATTAGTTAACTAACTAAAAAAGAACTAAATTAATTTCAAGAATTAATTCGTATAACCTTTCTTAACTTCCCCTAGACCCACTTAAACATATATATATATATATATATATATATATATATATATATATATATATATATATATTCACTAATAAAAGGACTAATTAAATTCTATTCCCTTTTAAACAGACATACATGAAACATTTACCCCTTGACATAATTAAAATCTAATAACAATTTCACTATATCAATTAAACTATTAATTGGAATCTAATAATCATAATCTAATCTACTTTCCTAACTTACTAATATCAATTCTAATTAAATTCTCCCCTTATTAAAAAAACACATGCAATCCTAATTCATAATCCCCCAACAAAATTTAAATTATCCTTTAAATAAAAGAAACATTAAATTACCTCTAGTAGGAAATCAATTTAGCCTTTAAAAATTAATTAAATTAACAACTAACTATGCAATTTACATGAACACTAAAGATATAAATCTAGTAATTAACTGCATCATTAATTAACAAATATTCCCATAAAATGAACTACACAATTTTTAAAATAAAACACTAAAAAAATATACATCTATTTACTAACTTAAACTATCTTTGCTAAGTAATTTACCATAGGCTAAAGCAAACTATAGTTTATTAAAAAGCTAATTCAATTCTAAATAAACCTGCACATTATAATAAACCTATTAAATCACTAATCCAAACAACTAACCTAAACACCCTACTAACTAACCTATCAACCTACTAACCGCCCTATCCCATCACCTAACCAAGTGTCACATCACCCATCACCCCTAAGTCCAAGGCCACTTACAAGTGGGTGGGTGTGGGAATATCCCAAGATACCCTTAAGGCCTTCAAATTTTGAAGAGGGAGTTTTCTTTTGAAAAACATTCGCTTGTTTCAATGGGATGGTGGGGACCACTTTAAGTCTCCTAATTCTATGTATAGAAACTAATGCCAAGTCAACCCCAAGGGATGCTAAAAGATTTCGAATGAAGAGGAGAGAGAACAGTCCTAAAAAAAGTATTAAATGTCAAGTCAGTCTTCATCATGCGCATGGGTAAGGAGGTAAGAGTGATTGGCAAGTTTAATGGAGCCCACCAAAACCTCTTTTAAGATCCCTAATGGAATTTCGCATGGTTTGGAGGGATGGGTGCAAAACCCAAGTAATTTATATCAATTTTTTTTTTTTAAAGAAATTTCCTTTCAACATTTACCACATAAATGTGTGGGCCCACGGAGATGGGTGCAACAACATGCCTCCCTCAATTAATTAAAAACTATGTATTAGCATTAAAGGGTAATTAAAGGGGTATTTAAGGAGGTTTAAGTGAGAGGAATTTCAGGAGAATATTCTTTGTGTAAAGGGGAGAATTAATTCCCCATAAATTTTTCAGAGAGCAATTTTGCTCTAAAATCTAGAAAATGTCTTGGGTATGATTTGTTCATTTTTTTTTGGCTTCTATCACATTGATATTATTAATTTCTTTTTAGGGTAGTTAAGTGTTTGCATTTGATTTATTTATTTTTGTGCAATACACTATGCAACTATAATTGAACATTAATATTAGTTAATTTTTTTTACATTAATATACTAATTGCTTGGTTAAAACTATTGTGAACAAGTTTATCTCTTCTTTTCAAGGATTGAGGTTGCAATGTAAATTTTAATGTAGAGTAATGATCCTATTGAAATAGAATTCAAATTTCCAAACACTAGTAAATTTGACTTCAAATTTCGACGAAAATTGGTCAAAATTTTGACAGTAATTGGTTGAATTCACGACCAAAACTTTCGTCATTTTTTTTTGGTCAAATTTTTGACGTGTTTATTATTGGTTGAAATTTTGACCAAAACAGAGGTCAAAATTTTGACTATAGCTCTTGTTTAATATGACGAGAATCGCCGTCATTTTTTTTTATAATGGTCGAAATTGAGACCATGCAATGGTCAAAATTTCGACCATCTCATTGGTGGAAAGTATAGTAATCCCATCGAAATCTTTAGTCTAATGGTCGACATTTCGACCAATCTTTGGTAGAAATGAAGCGTGGAATTGGTCAAAATTTTGACCATCTCATTGGTGGAAAGCATAGCAATCCCGTCGAAATCTTTTGTCCAATGGTCGAAATTTCAACCAATCTTTGGTAGAAACGAAGCGTGGCATTGGTCAAAATTTTGACCATCTCATTGGTGGAAAGCATAGCAATCCTGTCGAAATCTTTAGTCCAATGGTCAAAATTTTGACCAATCTTTGGTAGAAACGAAGCGTGGCAGTGGTTGAAATTTTGACCATTTCATTGGTGGAAAGCATAGCAATCCCGTCGAAATGTTTAGTCCAATGGTCGAAATTTTGACCAATGCTAATTTTTTTTAAATTTTTTTTTTGACCAATTAATTTTTTTTTTAATTCTACTTGGATTCAACTGTGTAGTTTTTTGAGTCAAACTCATTGACCTTTGATTCATGAGTAGTGGTTTACACAAACCCATCTCTCATGAGAATGAA
>MU227947.1:158948-169698 GCA_018584345.1 Thuja plicata | reverse complement strand
TGAATGTATTGAAGTCAGAATATTATTAATAAAATTACAATGGAATTTCCAGTCTCAAATCATTGATGTCTTCTTGAATTTTCATTCAGCTTTTGTATGTTTAAACTGTAAGGCATGTTAAACATATTAGTTACAAGGTAATTGTGTGCTTATTTGTGAGTTCAAGTTGCTCTCAGAGTCTCAAGGATAGTTTGGCAGCTACGAATTTGTGATGAAGCATTTGGCGGATTGGCGTAACTTCGGAAAGGTTAATTAGTTAGAAGATTTAACAATTTAGAAGTTATGAAAGGCTTTGTGTGGGACTTTGCAAGGTTATATGATAGCGGAGATGTTAAGAAGACCATCACTGTAACTTCGAAAGGGTTCTAAAGGCCTCTAATTTACATGTACCAAAGTTGAGACAGGGTTAGATGATAGCAAAGATGTTAAGAAGACCATCACCGTAAGTTTGTAAGGGTTCCAAAGGCCTCTAATTTACATGTAGCGAAGTTGATACAGGGTTAGATGATAGCGAAGATGTTAAGAAGACCGTCACCGTAACTTTGTAAGGGTTCCAAAGGCCTCTAATTTACATGTAGCGAAGTTGAGACAGGGTTAGATGATAGCGGAGATGTTAAGAAGACCATCACCATAACTTTGTAAGGGTTCCAAAGGCCTCTAATTTACATGTAGCAAAGTTGAGACAGGGTTAGATGATAGCGGAGATGTTAAGAAGACCGTCACTGTAACTTTGTAAGGGTTCCAAAGGCCTCTAATTTACATGTAGCGAAGTTGACATTGGGTTAGATGATAGCAGAGATGTTAAGAAGACCATCACTGTAACTTTGTAAGGGTTCCAAAGGCCTCTAATTTACATGTAGCGAAGTTGAGATAGGGTTAGATGATAGTGGAGATGTTAAGAAGACTGTCACCGTAACTTCATAAGGGTTCCAAAGGCCTCTAATTTACATGTAGCAAAGTTGAGACAGGGTTATATGATAGCGGAGATGTTAAGAAGACCGTCACCATAACTTCGGAAGGGTTCCAAAGGCCTCTAATTTACATGTAGCGAAGTTGAGATAGGGTTATATGATAGCGGAGATGTTAAGAAGACCATCACCGTAACTTCGGAAGGGTTCCAAAGGCCTCTAATTTACATGTAGTGAAGTTGAGACAGGGTTATATGATAGTGGAGATGTTAAGAAGACCGTCATCGTAACTTTAGAAGGGTTCCAAAGGCCTCTAATTTACATGTAGCAAAGTTGAGAGAGGGTTAGATGAACTATTTACGTAACTTCGAAACCAGGCTGGCTAAAGTTTTCAATCTTGATTCTTGATTCTTGAAATAACATATTAACATGGCTGCATGACTATGAGGCATTGAGGGCCGAGGAGTTTACATTTTACAGTGAGGAAAAAGGACATCAATAAATTATTAATGTATATACTTCAAATTTCACAAACATTCTAAATTACAAAAATCATGAATTTAAAATACAAATTACAATAATCAAAATTCAAATCACAAAAATCTAAATTCAAATTACAAAAATCATGAACAATACTTATTAATTGTAATATGAGTCAAATTGTCAATATTCAAGTCCAAAAAGTTCACTTACAGTAATAACTAAAAGGTAATAAGTATACAGTGTATAAATACCTTTTAACCGAAATTTGAATGCTAAATTGCTAATTCTAAAATCTAAATCACTTCAGTCTTCACTCACTCAGTGAGCAGTCTACAACTTCTATATCCCACATGGAATCTAGCTCCTGAAATTGACTAGTAGCAAGAGCTTCTTCTTCATTCTGAGTTGGGTATTCAAAATAAAAAAGTTCTTCATCTTCATTCTGAGTCTGGGACCAAGATCCATCATTAGTAATTGTCTCAGAACTAGCAGTAGCACAAGTACCACCAGGTTTTGAAGTGTTCAAAAGCCCACGTCTTTCACGAATGGAATTCCAAATTGCCAATGCCCTATCATAAGGAAAATCTCTAACATTGTACTGAGTTACAAACAACCTCAAGCAAGTTTCCAAATTTCTATCTAGTTTGTTTCTGATCTTTGATTTCAAAAACCCCAATGCACTGAAAACTCTTTCATCTTCCACCGACCCCAATATCATTGTTTGACATAAATCAACAAGTTTGAAATATTCTGATATTGAATCACGCAATACTTCAATCTGTTCCATCCTTTTCCAAAGCCTGGTTATTGCACCAGGTTCAAATGGATTCTCCAAGTTTTTTATCTACAATTTCATACATGCTGCAAATTGTCTACATTATTTTTTAAGATTAGCTGAATCTAAAATTCCTTCAATTGGTTGTCCATTTGAATCTACAGGTTTTGAAAACTCTCTGATCAATTCATCAATTTTTTTATGAAAGCTATGTGCATCAGTTTGTTTATCTCTGAAGTTTTTCCAAAAATGAGGAAACACACAACCCATGGCTTCAAGAATTTCTTCTCGAGGGAATCTTTCATGAATCTCACTTGAAAGTTGATAGGAAATTGAATTCAAATTATCACTAACAGATTTAACAATCCTGTCAAAATCAGCCCTTTTAACTGGAAGTAGTCTGCCTCACTTGCCCATCTTAGATTGGTTCATCAGTATTTCATATCCTTTGACAAACACACATAAATGATTTTTTGCATTAAATTGTAAAAAATTCTTAGCATGATTCAAATCTGTAATTGTCTGCCACCTGAAAAAATTTGGGCTTTGAATTGTTGTCATATCTAAGTACAGACAATCCAGGGCAATGCATGTCATTCTACGTAAACTACTATACTCATGGATATACATAGTTCTGTCTTGGGATTTCTTAAAAAGTTTGTTCATTAAATCTAGCATGGGGAGAAGACTGGCTAAAGTTAACAGAGTCTCTATATCACTTAACTTATGTAACAAATCAAGAGCTTTGTCTACTGTGAGGAATTTCTCATATATTAGTCCGATCAAGGATTGATAAACTATTACAACTCTTTCTACTGGTCCATGGAAAGAGATCCATCTTGTCTCAACATCCTTGAGAAGATTGTTTCCTGGTGTTAATCTCTCTAAAAAATCTTAAATTCTGCAAAACGTTTAGGAATTCTGCAGAAGTAAGAGTATAGCTCGCGAACTAGATCTTCAACTTTTGACACTGTAGATAAATCACTTAGAATTTTATATGCTAAATTCATTCGATGGGCCATGCCATGTATTCCAAGCATGTAAGGTCCAATACTAGTTTGTAATCTTGCACAAAGACCATTCCTTTGGCCTTGCATTACTGCAACTCCATCAGCTCCAACACACACTAACTTCTTGCCAATTGTCAAATCACCCATACCAGAAACTTCATTCAAAGCATTCTTAACTTCAAAATATAAGTTTTCTGTTGTTGAATTGCTCCTCATTTTATGAACACACAGTAGATGAGCTTGGCGGACATGTTCTTTTACTGTATACACATGCATACAAACCCAAGTAGTGTTATCTACTGCAGTAACTTCATCTATGGATAACGAAATGAATCTGGACTACTTTACTTTCTATTGTAAATTTTTCTTTTCCACCTCAGAAAGATAGTTTGCCATTTCCCATCCAACATTTGTTGACCAATGTGACATAGGATAGTGAGGAACTCTCAAAAAGGATAATAAATTACCATATTCTAAGAAGTCTCTTATAGGATGCCCTTTGGACATAATATGAAAAACAACACTCATCTGAACGGTCTTTCCCAGGTTTGCTTCATTGGATGCATGTTTAAACCCAGCCTTGATTGGATTTTCACTACTACCAATTGTTGTCATTCTCTTGTTATTCTCTTCATATTCTATGACATACTTAACATGAAGACATTCTTCCTTTGATTTCCATCTCACTACTGATATTTCTTGTTCGTCTATGATCTATTTTTCATAAACCTTACCAATATGCTTTTCTATAGTGTCAAGCTTTAGCTACAACTTCTCTCTTTTATTTTTCTAGGTACAAATCTTACACCTGCATTCTGTTGGTTGTTCATCATTGTTTAGGACTGGTTCAATGAACCAGTACTTTTCTACCCAATCAACCTTAAAATTTCTTGTCATTTCCCATTGCCGCCCCATTTTTACTTCCCTTTTTCTTTTCTTCCTACCAACATCATTAATATTATTATGTTCATTGCTAGCATTTTCATCCAACTGGTTCTTCGTATCCCTTATAACATCTTCTATCATGCCACCATTGTTATCCTCATTTTAAGCATTTTGATTTTTATTTAACTCAATGACAATCCCAGCTTGTGGAAGTTGTGGTACTGGTACTGGTGAGCTACTGTGAATGGCTTTTGCACTTGGAATTGCAGAATTTGATGGAGCATAAACATTTCCAAGTCCAAAGAAAGCCTTTATGGTAGTATCTTTAAGTTTTGGGTGCTTTGATGGCCTCCCAGACCCTACACTTGCCTAAGGAGTCTTAGCCTACCCTTCACTGCCCTGATGATCAAGAGTCTTACCCTTGTCTAGCTTTCCAATCCCTTCACTGCCCTGAGCATAGTGAGAAGTTTGAGTTTGAAGTTCAACCTCCCCTGACATCTCAATCCCTTCAGCAACCTGACGATACTCAGGATAGTCACCCTTATCCGACATCTTGACCTCTCACTAGTCACTAGGAAATTAATATCAATACTTTTATTGTGAAATGTGAACAAATAATTGCTTACCTTGGTCCAGCCTCCTCTGAATTCTTATTCTCTGTAATGCTGAATTGTCTATTTAATGTAATGCTGAATCATCTATTTACTTAAAAACTAACAAATCTCATATTAATTTATATCAATCCATGATTCAAATTTCCATTTTTTTAATTCCCAGGCTTTTGGCGAATATGGGCCGACCTGAATGTAGTATTAACAAATGGATGGCGAAATAAGGTCATCGACGATATAAAAATTAATTAAGGGTTGGAAAAATAAGGTGGTGGGCAAAATAGAAATTAATTTACGGTTTCCTAAATAAGGTTGTGGGAAATATAACAATTAATTAATGGCTGGCGAAATAAGGTCGTGGTCTATATAACAATGAATTAACGGTTGGTGAAATAGGTCGTGGTTTATAAACCTATTATTTAACAGGTGGAAAAATAGGTCGTGGTTAAGATAACAATATAAACCATTTGGCTATTTTAAATTTTATATGCAATTCATAATTAATATCCTGGGCGAATAAGAGACCCTTAAAAAACCACGTCAGATTTGTTAAAGGCGAATAAGAGACCGTTAAAAGAACCACGTCAGATTTGTTAAAGGAAAATATATTGGTCAACCTCATCAAACAAAAAATATTATTGGTGATTCCAATTAATATTTAACCATTTTTGTGTCAAGATTGGGCAATTTGGGTCACTGTATAACGTGCACGATTCGCAAATTCCACAATACATATTTCCCAAAATTTTCCAAAAGGAAAATATTCGCCACTAAAAATTACTCTGCTTGCTATAGTGCTACATTTAGGTACTTCCCATACAATATCCAAGAAGAAGAAGAAGAAGAAGAAGAAGAAGAAGAAGAAGAAGAAAAACAAACCACAAGTTACACTTAATGAAATAATAGAGATACCAAAATGTGATGCAACTACATTGGATTATGAATCTCTAATTGAGTATGGAGAAATATGTCAGTGAAAAGCTATACAATAAAAGCTTAGGAAGGAGCACAAGGAATCACAAGTGCTACAAATGATAAGGGAAATATTAACACAGATTGTTCCTGACATGTATGTTGAACACAATGCCCCAATCCTTGATCAACTTACCATTCTTACCAACGCCATCCAATCATAGAATGTGGATGCAGAAAAGGCAATTGAAGAATGAGCTGATCAAAAGTATCAATATAAATTAACAGAGAAAATTAGCCAAGAAGTGGCAGAGAACAAGGTGAAGCTTTCTGAAAAATTAAGTGAGTTAGAACCTATCATTTCAGAAGCAATAGCCTTAATTCAAAAGTTAAGCACATTAGAGAAATTCAATAAAGAAAATAGTGAAAAGATTGCACAACTAGATGCAGATCTAAATTCTAGTGCTCAAAGTCTCTCAACAACAGAAAATGCAATACAGTTGCATTATGCAAAGGTAATGGAAGCTAATAAGTTGAGACTTCAAATCCAAGAGGCAGAATCAAGGTTTAGGGATGAGGTAACTGAGCTACAGACTCTACTCTTACCGAATCTAACACTACTATAGAAACATATGACAACAACAAGGAAATTGATAGCCACCCTAGAGATGTATGTCACCAACACCATCTATGATATGCACACCAGGATCATATTAGAGAAAATGGCACTTGAAAACCTTCAAGAGAAATGGGAAAAGATGATGGAGGACATGAACAACTCTCATTCCCACATTTTTGACAAGCTGTAATTCATTACACCTTTGCCCTTACTATCAAAAAAGGGCGAAAATGATATTTATAGGAGGAAATTGATAGGGTACAAAGGGGAAAGTGATGTATAAAGGAGATGATACATGTATATACTTATACTATACTGGCATATGTTAAAATTAGGTAATACTGAGAGGCGAGTGAATCACTATTACAACATTTAAAATAAACTTTGAGCCAATTCAACATAAACCATAAGCATACTAAAATTAAAGAAACATAAAAAAATAAGTACACATAACACCATTATTTGTTGTCAAGGAAACCCTGGCCAAGGGAAAACCCCGGTGGGGATGATACCCACAAGCATGCACTAAAGTATAGTGTCCATGTTAGGAGACCTAGCCCTATTAGGAGCTGAATATTACATAGTACAATTCCTTGTTAGAGGAATAAAAACCTTGTTAAAGGTATACAACACCCTGTTAAGGGCCAACTGAGCATACAACTCTTACAATATACTTTTTTTACTAAGTTTTCTGAGTAATGAACAAAACAAACATCAGATATGCTTAGATAGTTCCTATTATAGCTCTTTAATGATCTTTTTCATTCTCTTCTTTGCCATCCGCATCTCCCAAAACCATATCTCATATCATACATACTTCTCTCTACAAAATATCTTCATATATATATATATATATATATATATATATATATCATTTGCTAAGTCGACTCTCTTAGCTAAATATTACATAGTCGGCTCTCAATACAAAACACATTTGATAAATCAAATATCAAATACATAGTCGACGCTCTTAAATAATCAAAATATATATTATCAACTATAGAGCCTCCCTCATTTCCATTTTATGACTGACATTCCGAGGGGTGTGGATTGAGTTTATTATGGCAGTTAGGACCTTGTAGTACTCTTGTGAGATTGTACCCCAAGGCAAACTATGTCTTCTTGAGTTAGGTGACTTGCCTTAGACTTGTGATGCGTTGTGAAATCCTGCTAAGATATGACTATTTGAGATGAGTTTGTGATGATTTAATCTCATGAAAGGAAAATATGTGAATTCTGTATGATACATTATGGAATTATACGTTATTAGATCAGACTGAATTTGATCATTTAGACTCTAGATGCACAGTATCTTATGATGCTCATGATGATTAGTTTTATGATAAAATTATGGTTTTTCATTTATGGTTATTTGGATTTAATGAATATGTAGTGTATTATATATGCTTAGGTGATTTATTAGGAAATTGTGATTTGATTCAGTTATGGTGCAATGTGATTTCTATTGTGAAATGGAAGTAAAATGCTTAAATGATGTTATAAATTGATATGACCTTAGGAGTTAAATTGAGTGTGTATATGTTTCATAAAGGTTTCAAATAATATATATTTCATCTTAATATATATTATATTTTCTTCGACTACTGATATTCAGATTTAGTGTGTAGGGAATAAGACCATGGTATTAAAATTGGGGAGCCAAACCTAGGTCTATGTGAAATTCAGTGAAAAGCTAAGGTTACATCTGATGAGAGACAAGACCTCGTTGTATCATGTTTAATTTTGTAAAAGTAAATGTGTGCTTGATTGTATTTATTTCAAAATTGTAAATTGTATATTTAATTCTCATGTGAAATGTGCCCAAGTGGATATGCCATGTGTCTAGTGATGTGTAAATTTGTGTGTGTGTCATTTGACACTTGTGTTGTGTACATGTGGCAATGACATGTCCACTTGAGGATGGGGTTCTCACCTACCTAGGTTAGTACCATATTGAATCCCCATGTAAATCTCTTGGTTTGGGAGCTTGAGGTTTGGTCTTATCACTTGATTTTCGTGGGTAAGCTTTTAAGGCAAGTTTAGGAGGATAGAAAGGTATCTAGGGGTGTGTTTGGGACATTTTTAAGAATCTCATATGATATACCTATGGTTTTGGGTCTTTTTTAACCTTAGGACCACCTATAATTGTGTCTTGATCCCTTCCAAAAGTCGGTTTTCCAAGATGGACGAAAATCAACTTTTGAAAAGGCTTTGTCTTGGTTAGACAACCCTTCCTTTTGGGTGCTTAGACTTTGATCACTTTTGGGTTTACCTTTTTAGAACCCATTTTTGGAAAACTTGTAAGGAGCTTAGGGAAGAGAAACCAATGAGAAGCCTTCCCTTTCCCCAAGATTTTCTAGTGGCCTTTTTAGTGGAAACTCTCCATGTTGGAGAGTTTGAACACCCACTCTCTATCTTAGAGACATTGCTAGTTTTGGAGAAGCTTGGAGAAGGAGACTTAGGAAAGAGTGAGATCTTCATCAAATTTCTTCCTTAAGCTTGGATCTAGGTTGGTGGCACTAAATTTTTTTTCTTGTTTCATTCACTTGTTTTTCATATTGGTAGTAGCATTATGTTGGTTTGAAAATTACGTGTTGTAAGCAATCCTTTCATGTTAGTATATGTGTTGTGATGAAGAATTTGAGTTTGGTTTTCTTTCTTGTATTGTGATTTATCTTTGTGTTGAAATTGAATGCTTTTGTGAATGGGAGTCTCAAGGTCCACTCACCCTTGGGAGGGAAGATTAGCCTTGGGGGTGAAGGTATAGTGACAACCCATGGGTGTAGAGTCTCTTCTCAAGGAGGAGAGGGAGAAAACATGCAGCATGGGCTCCATGAAGTCAATCCACCTTTTTATTTTGGGTGTCATAAGGGAGTTTTCTATGGCTTGAAGCCTTGGGGTGCATAAGGGAGTTTTTGTGCACTTGGAAGGAGATGAGAAGATGTTGTTTTTGATGCCTTATGAAGGTTGTTTTGTTTCTTGCTTTGGATGGATTTCTTCCCTTGGGTACTTGGTCCATTTAACCCTATTATAGGGTCAATATGTGACCCATTGTGACATCCATGGTTGGGAGGTTTTTTTTTTTATTGTTCTTAATATTTTTTTGTTCGCATGTGTGTTTCCTACCTTGGTTTGGTTCCCCAAGCTCGGGGTGGCCTCTTAGAGGCCTAGGATGGGAGGTGAGCATCCCATGGTCAAGCTCAAATTTGTATCACAGGTTCTTGTTGCTTCATGTAACCCTTGAAGAAAGAAGTGAAGAAGCCTTTTTGTTTTCCTTGTTAGTGTTGCTCCAACATCTTAGTTGTATACTCTATTTCAAGAAAGAAATTTTCAATTGTAAATAAAAATGCAGATTTGAAAAGGATATATTGTACTTAAGGGAGGTAAAAGAAAGTTTGTGCATATTGATAAATATGTAACTTCTTTTGTAATGGTGGAAGTATCATGTAAAGATAGATATTTCAGCAGTGGTTGTTTCATTGTGTTGCAAAATTCTGTATTTCCTTTATCAAAGTAAGGAGAACTATGGAAAAAGAACTATTTTGTTCATTTACAAAAAAATGTAGAATTATATAATGCTTCTATTTGCTCTCTGCACTATATTAATAGATTAAACTTTGATTCAGAAAGTAATTAAAGTTGAAAGAAAACAAATTTTACTTTTTTTTTAATTGCAAGTAAATCTAAAAATTTATTACTCTTACTACATTAGTGCATTTGAGTTTTAGAACTTATTCATGAAATAAATTTCCATTAGAAGCTAATTACTAATCTAATGTCTTTATATAAATTTTAAAAAAAGAACTATACATATTGTAGACACCTAAAATTGACCAGGTGTATCTCAAGCATTTCAAACTATAAATCTCAGCCAAATGCCTTAAAATGTCATCTCAATGAAAAACAAATGGACAAAAATCAAATCAAATTAAAATATCAAATAATCATGAAATCAAATAATTAAAATCAAGCCTAAAGGGATTAATCAAATTATGCAATTGATTTTTTCAATTGTATAGTTCAAATCAAAAAGATCAAATCCAACCCAATCGCCCTTCCATGGCTAATTTAATTAAATGATTGATTTATTTAATTCCTAATAACTTTGAGACAACCAACCAACTTTCCCTCCATTTGAAAACACCTCAAAGATTTTGACTTAACCAAACTTTGATCATGATCAACTCACTCTACCCCCTACCCTTGGGAAAATGCTATAAATACAAGCCATTTCCTTTGTGTTTGGGATCCAAGAATTTCAAGAGAAAAAGCATCCTTACTATAGGCATATTGAGAGCATTTGATAGCATTAGAGAGCTTTTGAGAGTATTTCAGCATTTGCATAGCATTTTAGCATATCATGTTTAGGAGCATTTGTTGTTTTCTAACATATCTTAGAGAATTTTGAGCATTCTAAGCGAGATTGTAGCATTTGTTTATCATTCATATCTCATTCTAGGATTGTCCTTGAGAGAGATTAAGCCTGAGAGCTCTCTTAACAAAGCTTGGATAGAGAACCATGAGATGAAATAGATTCTTAGCTTCAA
>MU227947.1:119904-144745 GCA_018584345.1 Thuja plicata | reverse complement strand
CAACCTCTTGTGTGGAAATTTCAAAGATCTCAAAGCCAATACACTGTAGATGTGTTATCATTTTGTTTTTCCAATCCAAATAATTCTCTCCATCAAACTTAGGGCTTTCTTTTCTGAAGTAAGACATATGATCTACCTTAACCTGTTAGGCTTCTTCTCCAAGGCACTTGGCTCTGATACCAATTGTTAGAATAGTCCCAAAGGATAACTGAGAGGGGGGCGTGAATCAATTATCAGTTACTTAAGTCCTTTTTTTCTACTTCTTCAACTTTAGTATACAACAAAGTAAATGCATAATCAGATAACAAAGTACTCAATACACAATTTGATTACAGGGAAACCAAATGGTAAAAACCCCAGTGGGAATTAGCACCCACAATAAACTATACTTGTTTGTAGTAATCCCTATTAGAAGATATTTCAACCCTGTTAGGAGTTGTATAATACAATGCAATAAGTATAGTGACTTGGTTAAGGGTCAGACCCTGTTAGGAGTCTTTTACAAATAACCCTGTTAGGGGTGGTGGACTCACTGTCCAAAAGCTCACTGGTTGATGGTGAAGGCTAGAACCTTCAGTATAATAGATATGCACTATATATGATGATGAACTATAGAGTAGACCTATTGTCTTGATCAGTTCTAGTGTATTACAATCTTTCACTTCTTCTTCACATAGATCCTTGATGAATGAACCAACTCTGATAATCTGCTCTGTACATCTTTCTTCACATTTCGTATCATTCACACTTAGCGTATCATAATTGAACTACTATAAGTATCTTCTCCAAATTAGAAGGTCATGTGGGCTCTTAGAAACACTTCATCAATATCTTAGTCAGCTTAACTAAGCACGCAAACAATATTAAGTTCACGCAAGTCAATGCTGAATAGACGCGACGCTTCACTGAGTCAACCTCACCAAATTAATCATCACTTTGCAATCATCTTGAAACATGTTTGGCGCCTTTGGATTTATATCATCAACTCATAATTAATCATGAATATACACATGCATATCCTAAATATATGCACAACTCATGAAACATGTTATATACGTCGGCCCTAAACCGTTATACTCCCAGAACTGTAACAACTAATAACAGAATTGCATAAATTTACTGAAACATCATATCTGGGTCTGCGTGTATGAACATAACATAATAAACATGTCAACAACATGTATCTATCCATGCAAGTATTCATGTCATCATTCACATAAGTTCATACAGAATTACTACTGTGTATTATATGTTGTCATCAATGAAAAATATACAAATAATCAACTCTCAGAATCAAATCTCCAACACTTTTGGAAAACCTTAGAAAGAGATGCTTGTCAATATGTTAAAGTTTGCAAGAAATTTCAATACCATGGAAACTTGATTCATGCACCAGCACAAGAACTACACCCTTTTATCACACCATGGCCTTTCTATCAATGGGGTTTTGACTTGATTGGCATGATTTATCCACCTTCTTCAAACGGACACAAGTATATAATAACAGTGATAGAATACTTTACTAAATGGGTTGAAGCTGTCCCTTTATCAACTACAATAGGAAAACAAATTTCCATGTTTATCCTAAATCATATCATTTGTAGATATGGCATTCCTCATGCCATCATCACAGATAATGGAAAATAGTTTAAGAACAAAGATATTGATGAACTTTGTGACACATTCCATATTATACATCACTCTTCATCCATTTACTATCCCCAAGGTAATGGACAAGTAGAAGCTACCAACAAGAACATCCTTAAAATCCTTAAGAGATCCATTGGAAAATTAGGAAACAATTGGCACCTTCAAATAAATCCAGCATCATGGGCCTATAGCACTAGTATTCGAACCCCGACAGGAGCTACACCTTTTTTCTTTAGTTTATGGGGTTGAAGCTGTTCTTCCTTTAGAAGTTGAAATACCATCCCTCAGAGTCTCATTGCATGGATTAATAACGGATGAGGATTATAGAGTTTCCCATCTTCAACAATTGGAATTGCTGGAGGAACATCAAACTCAATCCTATGATCATTTGAAAGTGTATCAGAATCGAATTTCTAGGAACTATAACAAACATATCAAGCCAAGAAACTTTCAAATAGGGGATCTAGTATTGAGAGAAAATCCAAAAAATTAGGCTGATAGAGAAAAGAAAGGAAAGTGGGAGGAAAATTGGCTTGGTCCTTTTGTCATTGTTTCTTCATTTGAAATGGGGACCTACAAATTGGCTGATTGTGATGGTGATGAATTGCTAGAACCTATCAATAGCATTCATCTTAAAAGGTTCCACACCTGATTCAGAAGAAATAGTATCAGAATAAAGAGTATAAGTTGAGAGTATCAAATGAGTCAAGCATCACCCTTGTACATGGGAAAATTCAAAAATACCAAAAACATGGGAAAGTTCAATAATACCAAAAAAGGAAAAAAGATCAAAAATACAAAAAAATCAAAAAATTCAAAAAGCCAAAAACATTTGAAAAAGGAGAAAAAAGAGAAAAAAGTGCCTTGGTGAAAACCTAGCAATAGGCACCTTGGTAGCAAAAAAAAAAAGAGAGAGAGGAAAAGAGCAATAATCCCAAGAGGTGAAAACCTGGAAACAGACGCCTTTTGTCCCTTAGGTGTTTCCTAGTTGCATTTGTACATATTGCGGTTTCCTCATCTCACTTGTCCATATCATCATTGCATTTGTCATTTGTGCATTGTCCTAATAAAGTATCAAAGCTACATTTTGTCGCATTCTAGGTTTAGTTGCCCTACATTTCACATTGGTCACAGTTATCACTTGGGGGCACACATCATAGATTTTGGTACCAACCAAATTCAATAGTGCAACATTTTGGTCACACATCAGAAGCAGATTTTTAGATTCAGGAGAAACATTTTGGAACCTTTGATGAATATCATTGTTTAACCCTAAACAGTTTGATCGCATAATATGCTCCTTGAGTTTCATTGCCTTATTTTATCAGGATTAAAAATTGACACACCCTAAATGATCAGATTGTCTGGAATTCTTATTTGAAAATCTTGATACATTTCACAAACACTTGGAATTTTTGATGAGTTTTTCGTTAACTTTTTTGAGTCATGTTCTTTTTAGTTAATCAATGATGTTTTGACTCAGATTGACAATGATAAGAAACATGATGTTTTCTTAAGCTTCTGAGTGCCTGTTTCGAGGAAGATTCTTTAACTTGTGTGAATTTGTCTAAGGACATGGTCACCAAAAGAACCATAGAGGAGATTCATATGGGACAAAGGGTTAACCTTTGTTTGTTTATGCAAAAGGATACCTTGGTTATTTATATTTTTCATATCTTAATACCAACATCTACTTGCAATATTGAATTCGATTAAACCGGTATTCATACTCCCATAGTTGGTCATTCAACTAGTGAGGGTTGTACTTGGTTTCGTAGAAGGGGTTACCACACGAGGGAAATTCATATTCATATTCTTATGGTCGTAGTGGCACCAGTAAGGATTGTATCGACTCCTAGTTCCACAACGCTCTATGATGAAAATATATCTCAGTTTGCATTTCTTTTGCAAACCTCAAGGATAATTAGTTGCATTGTATTTTGCATGTTAGATTAATTCCATTTTTGCATGTTAGTTTAGTTGCATTTTCATGTTAGTTTAGTTGCATCTTCATGTTAGATTAATTGCATTTTTCTTTTTAACTTAAATGCATTCTCCAAAGCCTAGTTCTCAAGAGACTTGTCTTTCTAGCAATTTTTCAAGTTCAAGGGGGGATTAAAAGTTGACAACACTTCATCAATTTAATGGTTTCAAGTCATTCAACATGAGATTTTCCTTTGAATTCATCATCATTAGTCATTATTCATTATATTTTCATGTCAAGAGAAAAACAATAAAAAGAAACATTAATCATATTCATTTATCTGTATCATCATTTAGAACTACATATCATAAGTTAAAATTGCATACATCCAAAAACAAAAAAAGATAGTTGCATTTAATTTATCATAGCACTAAGTATTGCTTTCATTGCATTACATAATCCATACATGGTTAAATTAGAAAAGCATATAGAAATAAATTGCATTAACAACATTTGCATCCATTTATCTATGTCCTACTTTGAGACATTTGCATCCATAGCACAATAGAAATAAATGCATCATAGAAACATGTAGATATGCATAAAAAGAAATCTCATAAAATAATCAAAGGAGGAATCAAAGATCATCATAGATAAATGTCTATAACATAAATTAGTACATCAAAGGTACATCAATACAATGGTCCATACATCAAAGTCCTAATCAAAAAAATACATATGATACATCATCAATGCTATATATCATGGGTCCAAATCTGTCTCATGACCCAGCAGGGGCACCTAATCCATCTCTAGCTAAACCTATGCCTAAACCCCCTGCACAATCAGGATCCCTTTCACCTGCTCTATCCTATGCACTAGGAGGTGCTTCACTTGTGCTCGCACTAGTAGGTAACTGAGCCAGAGTAGCCAGAAACTGCTGCAGCATAGTTGTAACATCATCCAATCTAGTTCTCACTACAGTCATCCCTGCCTATAAACCCCTCACACCCTGCACTATATCATCCATAATGGGAGGAACTAGAGGTGCCTCTGATGCTACAGGAGCCTGTGGTGCTTGAGGCACTAAAGGAACCTGAGGTATCACCTGTGCCATACTGACCTATGGATCCACCTGTGGTCTCTGTCCCTGAACCAGAACCTGTCTAGCCACCTAGACACATCTATGTCTGTGTCTAGCCCAATTTTCATCAACTCTCAAAGGAACCTGATCCTGAGCTACCTGTGCTCATGCTTGTCTCTGCCTAGGATACCTAAATCTACCACCTCAGCCTCTCACATGTCCACTTCTCATCTAAGGTCCAGCTGCTCTCTGTATCCAAGGTGCCCTAGGTACCCTCTGAACTCTGCGCCTGCATGGTCTGTCACCATCATCCCCATCATCACCATCATCTCCATCATCATCCGAGAGCTCATCAACATCAGGAATGGGCTTTGCTGGATTAGTAAATTGAATGAACTGATGTCGCAAGAACCACTCACGATACTCAGCCGACATCCTTGCATCTACCACCTGTGGCATCATATCCAAAACCCCATATCTGAGCTGATCTATCTACAAACAAGCTAACTGGTATTTAACCTGTGCTACCCACATCAATCTCTTAGCCTATACTCTGGCATAAAGTACCATACCCTGTGGCAGATCCTGCATACGGCCGAATTGATAGAGTACTCTCCCAAAACAAAATCTCTCAATGACCAATGTGATTGGCCTATGATCCATTAAGGTGAAAACATATAGGGTAACTTGTCATCATCCTCCCACCACCTCTCACACTGCAGATATGGCCTCCATACTACCTGATCAATATCAGCAATGGTACATCTCCAAAAATTGACCTTTCCCAGATGATGCTGGACAACCATGCCATCATATAGAAAATCATATGGATAACCACGAGCCTAAACTCGAGCTAAAACTGGCCTCATTATAGGAAAATTCTCCCAAGTCCATAACTGTAATAATACTGAACCTGTAGAAATAGCTGCTCTGCACCGATACACAATCTCATGAAGATCATGATATAACTGAGCCAAAACACAAGAACCCCAATCCAATCTCCGTGGATGTGCAATCAGGTCCTCTAAAATCTGGCCCCATCCGACCGCGAAACCACGACCTCTCCTATTTTGTAAAATTAATCCCCCAATCATAGCTCCTAATAACGCTAGTAAAGTGGGAAATGAGGCAAACTATGCCCAAGCAATGCAATCATCAAAAATGGTGTTATCTCCAAACACTCATCTACATACACTACTATCATACACTGAATCATAATACACCCGCTCTCCATGAGTCAGGATCCTCAATAATCTATATACATCCTCTTGCATAATAGTCATCTCACTAAGAGGTAAATGAAATGTATTATGGTCAGAGTGCCATCGCTCTGCCATAGTTGTCAACAAAAATTGGTTCAACTGAAACCAAGGGAGATCTAAAAGGAAACTCAGTCCGCATGTCTCAATCGTACGTCACTCAGGAGGCGTAAGCTCATCTACTAAATCAAAAATCTGTAATGCTACACCTTGTACCCACAACTTGCGGTAATGTTCCTACATTTTGAAATAAAGTGCATCATGTTAGTTTTTCTCTTGGTGAACCATTCTAATTCAATCACAAAACATTAAATCTATCTTTGCTCTAACTTGAGCGTATCAACTTATTGCTCCTAACCTCTATATCGTGAGACACAAGGACAATTTGTAATCATTTTTAATCATATCTGATTGACCTATCAAACATATCATTATGACTTTTCTAATATCCTAAACACTACATGACATTTTGGATGAACATTTTCTAGCCTAGATTCTAATTGGGTCATCTGGATGATCAATTGCACTGAGTTCATCTTTTTCCTATATCAAATTTCCAATTTTATGGTAGGCAACACTTAACTTAGTGTACGTGGATTTTTAAGCCCTACGGCTTTTAAATCTTTAAAAGTGACTCTTTACAAATTGGAGGTAGCACTTAACCAATTAGGCGGTCTTTTACATGCCTACATGGCTTTTCACACCTCATACGTGGCCTTTAAAAAATAGAGTTTTTCCAGGCGGCTCATTACTATTTGGGTGAAAATTTTACCCTAGCTCCTGCGTGGCTAAGGATTGTGCATACACAGCTTTTCACAGCGCGGATGCGACTTTTCTCTGCCCTACGCAACATTTTACCTATCCTACGTGGCATTTTGCTAAAATTTTCCTAGAAAGAAATAAAAATATGTATTAAATGCTATTTCAAAAGCAATAAATGCACTAAGAGAGTTTGAACCACTCATCAAAGGCCTATAGTCAGTAGGTCTCTGATATCTACGCGCTCGCTTGAACCTATGCTCTCAAATGGGGACCACCATCGCTATCAATTGTTAGAGGCTCAAAGCAAAATCTCAATAGTAAAAAGTGAAAATGAATAGTAAATTTGGTTTTTTCAACCTATTTAAGCTATTTTAACCTATTTTATGAGATTTTTGACCCAGTCAAACCTAATCTGCATGTTCTGCATACTGGGGTATTTGTTCAACATCTTTCCACATCATTGCTATCAGAAATGCAATCATCTTGGATCTCTTCTATCAGCATTGATCGTCAAAAACTTTTACATATGATCAATATGATTTCATTCCCAAGGGGGCATCATCATATCATCAAACTGAGATTTTGCATCATATCTTGTATCAAATCTGGGGCATTAAAATTTCAAACCCTATTAGAGCATCATATCAGAGTTTCATATCAAAGTTATCATATCAGGGTTTCATATTAGGGTTTCATATCAGAGCATCATATCAGGGTTTCATATCAGAGCATCATATCAGGGTTTCATATCAGGATTTCATATCAAAGTTTTCATCTCAAGGTTTCATATTAGGGTTTCATATCAGGATTTCATATCAGAGATTTCATATCAGGGTTTTCATATCAGTCAATCAGCTCATCAGCATCGAATCAATGATCAGGACAATCAAGCTTTCTTTGAATCAATGCGCTTCACACATCAATTCAAAGAGGGGCATTTGTAGACACCTAAAATTGACATGGTGTATCTCAAGCATTCCAAACTATAAATCTCAGCCAAATGCCTTAAAATGTCATCTCAATGCAAAACAAATGGACAAAAATCAAATAATTAAATTCAAGCCTAAAGGGATTAATCAAATTATGCAATTGATTTTTTCAATTGTATAGTTCAAATCAAAAAGATCAAATCCAACCCAATCACCCTTCCATGACTAATTTAATTAAATGATTGAGTTATTTAATTCCTAATATCTTTGAGACAACCAACCAACTTTCTCTCCATTTGAAAACACCTCAAAGTATTTGACTTAACCAAACTTTGATCATGATCAACTCACTCTACCCCCTACCCTTGGGAAAATGCTATAAATATAAGCCATTTCCTTTGTTTTTGGGATCCAAGAATTTCAAGAGGAAAAGCATCATTACTATAGGCATATTGAGAGAATTTGATAGCATTGGAGAGATTCTGAGAGTATTTCAACATTTGCATAGCATTTTAGCATATCATGTTTAGGAGCATTTGTTGTTTTCTAACATATCTTGGATAATTTTGAACATTTTTGAGAATTCTAAGCTAGATTGTAGCATTTTTTTATCATTCATATCTCGTTCTAGGATTGTCCTTGAGAGAGATTAAGCCTGAGAGCTCTCTTAACAAAGCTTGGATAGAGAGCCATGAGATGAAATAGATTCTTAGCTTTAATTCTTAGATTAATTTGTATTGTCTTTCCATAGAATTGTTTCTCTTAATCTTAATTTCATGAAGGTGTATTTTCATACACACACATATACATAGGTGAATGTATATGTTGGGATTAATAGGAAGTAGTACTGAGAGGGGAGGAGTGAATTAGTACCTCTAAAAATTTTAACACTATTCACAATTCATCATTAGTAATCATTCATTACTGCATTACTGACCATTACTATTGTTCTTTATTATGCATGTAGTATTATTCTATAATCTTTAATTGTTTGCAACATTCATAGAAACATTCATGAAAGTAATAAACACATAGCACAAGATATGATATCGCAGAAAACTCTTGTTAGGAAGTAAAAACTGCGGTGGGGATAGCACCCACAAAACTTCCCTATCTACAGGATGGAAGGGAGTTGGTAAAGGCTTACAATTGATCACTTCTAATGATCTACTATGTTAGGATTATTAAGGTGGAGACCAATTAAGATCTACTATGTTAAGAGATTTAGCAATACTGATTTAAGTGTGCACTCAGTTAAGACATTTACAATAGGACTATTAAGTCCACCTTTATTGAAAGGATTTCTTATGTGTACTACACTTGTTAGAATGAGTACATATGATTGACCTAATTGTATGCAATCTACAATTTCTGATTACAGATCCATTAAATCTCTCATTATAATAATATCACCTTAAGTGATTGATTAATACCTTTCTCTTCTCGTCGGTAGCCTGTGTTCTTGTTGTTGAGATTGATTTGATTCTTTTATGTTCTTCTGCATGAATTCTCTTGTCTGGTCTCTAGATGCTCTTTGTGGCTACAATCTTCATTGAACAACAACTATTCTCAATAGATTGAGCATCTATTTATACAATTATTTGACCTATCTTTGAATCACACATTACAATGTTAACTCTTAGATCCAAGGTTTACAACTTGACCTTTATCTTTAGTTTGTATGTTTTAAATTAGTAAAACTAATTAAAACAATATTAATTACATTCCTTCCTCTGCACATAATGGATTTAAAAGCAAATCAAGAAGCTATAAATAGAACTTTAGTAATTTATCTGACTTGGAAAGTCAAATCCACTTTTTGCAGGATGTAATTGACTGTCGGTTCTTGGTCGTCGGGTTGAACTGAAAGTCTGTCAATGTTCCTTTGTTGAACTAATTGTTGGGTTCCCTTCATTTGTTGGGTTCCACTTTGTGCTATTCCATTGGGTTGCACTGTTGTTACTTGTCGGGTTTCATTAACCTTGTTTTTTCATCGGATAACACTGAATAGTGTTTGTCGGGATGCTTTGAACTTTACAGTATCAGGTAACCTTGGTGTTGGGTAGTGTTGTTCCCTATCTGTTGGTGTAGAGTAAATTGATGGTGCAGATCATGTTTTTCCTTGTGTATACTAATGGAAAAATATAATGCCTTCAATCTCCCCCTTTGACATTTGTATCAAAAACTGATATGTGCACAATAATAAAGTGTTTATTATGTACGCCATGTCCATATCCTTGTCATTATATGACTCCCCCTAACTATATGCATCGGTATAGTATGTATATGCGTACATATGTATACTTGCCTCTTTACTATACATTCACTATTATTTTCTCTTTCAGTTGTATGATTGTTAGTTGTATGACTGTACATATCATTTCCTCTGTTCATTTTCCCCTTTATACTAACTCAAATGTACATATCATTTCCCACTTTATTTGATACTCATGACAAAAAATGTACAAGTTATAAGATGCCAAAAATTGTGACAAAAATGTGTAACTTAAAAGGTGTCAAGAATATAAGAATGGGTTGTCTTGATGTCTTTGAGCAATTTCTCTCATTTTTCTTTTAGGAGTTCTAGTGCCATGTGCTCTAGCTCTAGCCTTGCATGCATATCATAAATTTTGTCTAGGACAGACATTTTTGGGGTGGAAATTAGTGTGTTTGCCTCTGTCACATGTTGTTGTAGTAGTGAAAGTGTCGGTAAGAGTTGAGCTTAGAGCTCATTTACCTCATCTGTGTACTTATTTTCTGTAATATGTATATCTTGTCTTAATTTTTGAGCCTGTTTGATTTTCTCAATGTGCAATTTAATTGCCTCTTCATTTTTTGTGATATTTTGTGCACTTGTCTTAAGATCAGCATCAATTTGTGCTATCTTGTCGATATACTCTTGTGTGATTTGATCAAGTGTACACAATTTTTGTATTAAAGTAATATCTTTTGAGTTTATTGGATCTATTGTGCTAATCAATTTAGAAAGCTTTACCTTTTTAAATGCCACTTCTTGGCTTATCTTCTCAGCTATCTTGAACTCATACTTCTGTTCAAGTCTCTCTTCCATGACCTTTTCAGCATTGATGTTCTATGCTATGATTGCCTCTGTTAGAACCACTAGTTGATCAAGCATCAGGGTTGTCTGATCAACATCTACATCTGGTACTATTTTCTAAAGTATCCCTCTTGCCACTTCTAGTACCTTTGCCTCCTTTGTAGCTTTCCTTAATTTGTCTTGCATTGCCTTTCTCTCACATATTTTTTCATATTTGGTCAATTCAGTTGGATCCAATGTCCTCGGATCACAAACTGGTATCTCAATGATTTCATCTAGATTTACTGGATTCTTATGCTTTCCCTTCATCTTCTTTGAGACTTGTGGGGACGCAGATGTATGAACTACCATTGCTAGTTCATTTGTTGTTTTTGAAGTGCTTGGTGAAGGCTTTGTTGAAGATGCTTCTTGGGTTTTATGCTCAGGGTGCACCTGTTGGTTTGGTGAAGATGTCTCTCCATCCACCTTGGGTGTCTCTATAGATTTTTCTTCTATTTTCTTCTCCAGCTCATCCTTATTTTCTTCTTAACTCTTATCTTTCTTCTTTTCCTCCTCTATCTTTTGTGTTTCTTCCTTATTTTGATCAGTAAAGTTATCTTTCTGATCATCGTTAGTAGCTTGCTGTGTAGTGGTGTCCTTTGTAGTATCTATAGTGTTTGTTGCTTCAGCATCATCCTTATCTTCTAGTGTGCTTGCATCCTCTGCAGTAGATCCATCATTACCCTCTAGTATATTTATTTCCTTCATTAATACAGGCATGTTTCTCTGAGTTGTATCTTGGGTTGTATCCAGAGTGATGTCCTACTCGTCGGTTTGATATTTTAGAGCAGTGACATCCTCATCTTTTTGTACTTGGTCTGCAGGGTCTAGTTCTGTTAAGTCCGTGATTGAAGTATCCTACATTGTCTCATCAGCAACATTAATTTATTTTCCATCTGATGTTTGCAATTATTTTTGTTGTCCCTTATCCTTAAGTGTTATGAATATAACATCATCTTTCTTCTGTGGATCTTTATCAAAGTCATAATTTGTGATATCTTGAATGTCAAGATCATCCATGACTTTGTCCAAGTCAATTTTCTCCATATCTTCACTATTGTCGAAAGTAATGTGCTGAGGACTTGCCTTGTCTTTCTCCTCCTCTCTATGAGGTGTGTCAGTGAGAAGTAATTGATTCTCACCACTTGTTGACTCTGTCGGTAGATCTAGGAGTTGTCTTTGTTTTGCTTCAGTCATTGTGTCCAGCTCTATGAACTTGTCCTCTAGCACTTTGTAAGCCCTTATTTTGGCTACAAATTTACCTGAATGCTTCTTCATTATTTCTTTGATTTCTTCAATTTTAGATTCGGGAGGCATTATTTTGACAAGTACCCTCTCCCTTGCTTCTCTCTTGGTCTGTAGAGCATATGACCACTGTTGGGATATTCTATTACCCAGCCCTTTAGGTATTTAGTTGATGAACTCAGTTGGTACATATTTGTGCTTGACCATTGCCCTTATTATGGCATCTTGAATCTTGTTTTGTTCCTCTGGTATGAGTTTATCCCATTTTCTGATTCTTTTGTCATGCATTGTGCCTAATGTAGCAATAGATTCAGCAGACTCATCAATTGTTTGATTCTTGTAATTCTTCTTTACTACATCAGGCTCATCTTCTTTAGAGCCCTTTATGTCAGCCTTAGTTCTGACCATTCTTTTTCTCCTCTTTGGGGGTGTTTCCTTAACATTTTTTTGCTTAGTTTGCTTAGCTGTCAGTTGCTTCCTCTTCTAGGTCCTTACTTGACCTTTCTTAGGAGGTGTGGTATCGGTTTTAGTTGTTTGACTCCTTGTCCTCTTCTTATTTGTAGGAGGTGGAGGTGTATCAAATTCAGTCTCCTTAGAATCTTATTTGTGTTCATCGGGCTCTTCTTTGATGGTGCCCTATTCATCAGTTTCCTCTTGTTGTTCCTATTCCTCCTCTACAACTGATAGAATCTTCTTGAGATTCTTAACCATTTTATCCTTTTTTTTGACAGTCTTCTTTATTTCTAGGCCTCTTTTTATCTTAGATCTGGCCTCTTCATAGGTTCCAAACCTTGGTTGTTTTTTGTCAGTAGGCTCATTGATCAAGGCTTCAATTGCATTTGTAGCCTGATCTATGTTGATTTCATAATCTAGTGGTGCTAACCAAGCTGTTCTTGGTACAACCAGGTTAATGTGGGTGAAATCTATGTCCACCATAAAACATATGTCATCCCTATTTTTTTCAACAAGTTATTCAGGGATCCTTGTTCTTTCCATCATCTTTTCCTTGAATTCAAGGAAGTATGCAGTCATGAAAGATTCAAAATTGTCTCCAAGTGACTTGATTAATTCACTAATTTGTAATGTCACCAGTTTTGTAGTGTCCCACTTTAATTTTCCTACTGAAGGAAAGTACTCTTTAAAATAGAAAAAGCTACACGTGATAAGTGAACCAAACTTACATGTGTTGGTCTTTGTGGACCTGATTGTGTTCATGTTTTCATCAAGTTATTTTAACAGGATCTCACATAGATCCATTTGTATTCCCTTGGTTACAATCTTGTAATTCATGCTTACTGATGTTGAAAATATGTTGTTCAACCTGCTTGATTGAAATATTTTATAACCTATCACACATGCACCAAACCTCAATTCCTCATCGGTGATGGTGTTTACATTCAGACCTTTGTTGTCCCATTCATCTTTTGTGAGTTTTGTGACTTCTAGCCTAGAGGGATGCTTGTGAGCCTTAGGCTTGTCAGTTATTGGATAACCAGTGACAGTGTGAAGGATATCCTTGGTTATTTGTTTGGGTTGATCCAACCACAACTTTTGGTCATGCAATCTGCTAAGCACCAACCTAATCCAGTTGGTCTTGAAGTCCCTCAGGAAATATAGGGTATTAATTATCCCTTTGACCTCTAAGTGTTTGTTCTCTTCCTTTAGGTTTCCTTCTACATCAAAAATCTTCTTATATGCTTCATCCATCTCTAGATCTCCTATTTTGGAGATCTTGTAGTGAATATAAGACCTAACGTCTTCTATGAGGAAAACCCTTGGTGGAATTTTAGAAAATGCTCTGGTTTCATCAAATTATGATGCAATCTCTGGGCATATCTTATATTTGGGCTCTACACATGTGCTATTCTTAATCAACTTAACTACATTCCTTTTATCACTTTTTATCTTAGCTGTTCTTGACGTGGTTTCCATCGTTATTCAAGTTTTAGGGCTTTCTGGAAATTTAGGGCTTTCTTGAAAAATAACTACAGAGATATTTCGGTGCCCTCAGTACTTACTTCAATCTATGATAATGATGAATGTTTTGTATGCTGTGTGCTTGGATTGATTTTGAGGATGCTCTACTTTCTTCTCTTCAGTCGCTCTATTTTTTCTCTTTCTTTCTCTTCAAATTGTGGGTGCAAAATGAAGTTGTCTCGTCGTCTATTTATAGCCTTTTTTCCCTAAGTCTTTGTCATAAATGCTTAATGACTCATCAGGTCATGAAGAAGGAGTTTGTCGGGAAGACTTTTAAATTCATCGTTGGTGTTGACATAATGCTCCGGACTATTGTTAACAATTTATCTTTTACCGACGGATATCAGTATTCTATCGTGACAAATTTGTAAGTTTGCTTTCTTACTGACAGGTATCAGGTTACATTGGTAACTTAACCATTTTATGTGTTGACCGACAACTTTTGGTAAGTGTAAAGAACTCATCCATTATGTTCACCACTAATTCTCGGTATGTGTATACGGACGTGGTTGTTTTCTCAGAATTCAAACAAGTAACATAATATGCATCTTTAATATGTAGATTTTGACTATCTATGAATTTGTATAATGGAACTGATGCAAAATATGATTTGGTGTAGTGAAATTCCATACTTACTTGTTCAGCTCAAGTGGGAGTGGTGATGTCACCGAATCCATTGGATGGGGTGTCACCATTTACATTGCTTGGTCCAGCTTCATCATTGCTTGACTTTTTCTCCACATTTTGTCTCTAGCCCTCTGGATATCTTCAATGGTGTTTCCATTGGGATATGTGTTTGTCTCTTTCATTCGGTCTTTGCAATCCTTTTTTAGATGACCAACTTTGTGATAGTGTAATCATGTTATTCCGGGATTTGACCAGCCTCTAGACCTTTTGGTCCATGCTCTCATGCAGTTTGCAGCAATGTGACCATATCTACCACATGTTGTACAATTTTTCCATGTATTGTAGTCCCATACATATTGATTACCAATTCTCTTTGGTTGATAGGGAGTTTCTTGACCTTTTGGCTTCCATGCTTGCCTTTTCTTTTTCCAGCATTCAAGACTTGTGTGTACATTCATCTTGTATGTAGGACATTATTTGTCCATGTAGTTTTCCTTCTTTGGTTGTTATATCTTAGACTTACATTCATATGTTTTATGTCCTTTCTTGTTACATTTATAATAGAATCCTATGAATGAAGATATAGATTTAGGAATACCTTTCATTTTTCCTCATCATACATTTGATGTGTGGCCTTTCTTTCCACAGTGCTTGCATGTCATCTTTCTTGGTCTTGGATTTTCATAGACATTCCTTGGATTGGCATTATTTGACGATTCTCCATTTTCGGTAAAGCCTAAACCGTTGTTGTTGTTGACTCTTCATTGTCCTTCAAGAAAATCATCCATTCTCTTATTGCTCTCTTTAGCCTTTCTGATAACTTCATTATGCTATTGCTAAATTCTGACTTCATGCTTTAGTTTTTCATTTTCTTCTCTTAGTTCACCGATAATCTATATTCTTTCAATGAGTTCAGCATTCATTCTATTTTCTTCTTGACTCATAAGAATAATCTAATTAGTGAGCTCATGGTGATGCTCAGCATGTCTTTGACTTTCCAACTCCTTTTCTTGTAGTTTCTCTATAATCTTCCTCCTATTATCAGTGGCTAGTGTTCTTTTTGTTTCAGCTTGTCTAGAAGAACTCATCACATCAATCATTCTCACCATCTGGCTTTCTTGACCAATTTGTAGCATCTTTATTTTCTCTGTCAGATGTTGATTGATCTCCTTCAGATTTGTGATGTTCTCTTCTGATGTATCTGATGTATTACTTGCATTGGATCCTAAAGATTCAAAGAAATATGGAATCTCTTCTTCTTGATAATCCTTTTCATTGCTCCGGGTTGCCATACCTTTCCTCTCATCTTGCAGCTCTCTCATCTTGATTCTTGCTTCTTTATACTATTCATAGAACATCTGTATCTCAAGATTTTTATTCTCAATATTCTTATCAAGTTTTTACTTCTCCATTGTATGATCTTTGCTCTTAATCCTTTAATATTTTCTTTGAAGAGACTTAGATCTGATACCAATTGTTGGGATTAATGGGAAGTAGTACTGAGAGGGGAGGGGTGAATCAATACCTCTAAGACTTTTAACACTTTTCACAATTTATCATTAGTAATCATTCATTACTGCATTACTGACCATTACTGTTGTTCTTTCTTATGCATGTAGTATTATTCCATAATCTTTAATTTTTTGCAATATTGATAGAAACATTCATGAAATTAATAAACACATAACACAAGATATGATATCACAGAAAACTCCTGTTAGGAAGTAAAAACTGTGGTGGGGATGGCACCCACAAAACTTCACTATATGTAGAATGGAAGGGAGATGGTAAAGGCTTACAATTGATCACTTCTGATGATCTACCCTATTAGGAGTATTAAGGTGGAGACCGGTTAAGATCTACTCCGTTAAGAGCTTTAGCAACACTTATTTAAGTGTGCACTCGGTTAAGAGATTTACAATAGGACTGTTAAGTTCACCTTTCTTGAAAGGATTTCTTATGTGTACTACACTTGTTAGAATGAGTACATATGATTGACCTGACTGTATGCAATCTACAATTTCTGATTATAGATCCATTAAAGCTCTCATAATAATAATATCACCTTAAGTGACTGATTAATACCTTTCTCTACTCATCGGTAGCATGTGTTCTTGTTCTTGAAACTGATTTGATTCTTTTCTGTTCTTCTGCATGAATTCTCTTGTCTAGTCTCTAGATGCTCTCTGTGGCTACAATCTTCATTGAACAACAACTATTCTCAATAGATTGAGCATCTATTTATACAATTATTTGACCTATCTTTGAATCACGCATTACAAGGTTAACTCTTAGATCCAAGGTTTACAACTTGACCTTGATCTTTAGTTTGCATGTTTTAAATTAGTAAAACTAATTAAAATAATATTAATCACATTGCTTCCTCCGCACATAATGGATTTAAAATAAAATAAAGAAGTTATAATTGAAACTTCAGTGATTTATCTGACGTGGAAATTTAGATCCACTTTTTGCGGGATGTAACTGACCATCGGTTCTTGGTCTTCGGGTTGAACTAAAAGTCTATCGACATTCCTTTGTTGAACTGATCATCAGGTTCCCTTCATCTTTCGGGTTCCACTCTATTTTTCTCTATCAGGTTGCACTTTTGTTACTCATCAGGTTTCATTAACCCTTTTTTTGTCATCAAATAACACTAAATAGTGTTTGTCGGGATGCTTTGAACTTTGTAGTATCGGGTAACCTTGGCGTTGAGTAGTGTTGTGCCCTGTCTTTCGGTGTAGAGTAAACCGATGGTGTAGATCATATTTTTCCTTGTGTATACTAATGGAAAAATATAATGCCTTCAATATACATATATATATTTTTGCATATGTATATATTTACATCCATTTATGGACATGCAAGTATGGATATATCTCTTATATTCTTCATCTATAAACAAATGAAAAAGGAAATCTAAATTTATTCATCACTCTTCTAGTTGTATTTTAATGTAAAAATCTGTAAGTTTGATTTATCTACATTCCTGCATTTATACTATTGATAAAAATTTAAAAAAAGAAATCTAAATTTATTCATCACTCTTCTAGTTGTCATTTAATGTAAAAATCTGCAAGTCTCATTTAAATACATGGATGCAGTTATATCTACTATTGTTAAAAAATTGCTCTATATATAAAAACTTAATGTGTCTAAAAACTCATTATTATTAAAAAAAAAGGAAATATATTAAACAAACTAAAATTATAAAAAAAAACAAAACAAATAAAAACAAAATTTCTTTAAAAAATAAAATTTGTTTTACCCTGCGAAGGGTTTTCTGGGCTCATTGGCCGTGGGCCTCTCTTGGCTAAGGAGAGGGTGGGGATGATAAGCAACTGCGCCCCACAATGTGGCTGATGTCACACTGCACGGTTGTAGCTGCGGCTATGGCCATGCTACAGCGTGGGAGAGGGGTGACTTGTCTCCCCCAAAACCCTCCCCGGGGCAAAAACTAAACACTTCCCCCACCATTTAAAAAAAAAAAGAAATCTCTTTGTTTTTCGAGCAGCCTACACACCAAAAAAAATAAAAAATAAAAAAATAAAACCATGAAACTTGGTAGCATGGGTGTATGGTATGAAGCTGCAGCCCATTGAACTCCATGAAATATAGATTTTTATGAACCAACATCTCGATTTTTATGAAATCATATATGTATGTATAAATACATATATATGTATTTATACATATATATATATGGTTGCATCTTGATATTAATCCTTTCCTTCTTGAAGGGTAAATGAGAGAGAAAAAAGTAAAAGAATGAAGAATGACTTCATTTCTTTGGTTTGTAAAATGCCCTTAACCCTAATTTCAAAATTAGGGTTAGGGTTGAGCATTAAGGAGTTGACTTTCTGATTTAAATAATGTTTTCCCTTTTGGAGGCAAGTTTAAAATCTACTTTTAGAGGAGATTTATTTAACTCTTTAAATATTAAAAAAATTCTTCACATTTAAGCTCTATTATAAATTATGATTGAAGTGAAATGAGCTTTAGATTTAATAATAGATTTAATTACATGAAATGTGGTAATTAGTATTATCTAATTTACTTAATGTCCTTTATTTTATATTTTCCTTTTTAGTAGTGATTTTTCTTAATGAATGGCTTTTTGGGTAGTTTTATTTCATAAGACTATTATTAAGTTAATATGAGTGACTTGCTAATTTAATTAAATATAGTTATTTTAATTATTCTTTTTCTTAAGGTAATTTAATGATTATTTGGTTGGGGGATTTAGTGGAAATAATTGAGAAAATTATGAGTGGGAAATTAAAGTGACCATTTAATAAAATATTTTAAAGATGTAATTAGAAATTTATTTTGTATATAGGCGTTATGATAAATAGTTAACAGTGGGAGAATTTTGGAGTGGTATTTTAATTAAGGTAAATTTGAAATTTGATAATTGCTAAGGAATAATAAATGAATTAATTTTAATTAAACCTAATCTTGAAATGTTATTTCTTAGGCATGCTACATTACTGTTTGGAGAACATAGTATCCTGCATACTTGAAAAGTTGAAATTTAATATGTTGGAAATAATGTAATTAAAATATTAAATTAGTGAATTTAACTATCATTGTTGGAACCATCATATACCTCCAGATTAGAGATATCTACCTAGTGTAACTTTAATCTTTCAAAGCTATTTAGTGAAATAATATCCACATCTTCAAACTCTATTATAAGAAAAAGAAAGAATTTTATGGGCAATTATTATATTAATTTCAAAAGTAGATAATCAATTATAGTTTTATTATTAGTGACCTTTTATTAGTTGTAATTATTAAATAATATTAAATGATTAGTCTTAGTAAACCTAGTCTATTATTATTTTCCAATAAATAGAATTTAAGAGGGTTCAATTAAACATAGACTAAATATTGAGATCTATATTGTTGATTTGAGATTATAATAATTATTTATTGGAAATCTTAAATTAATTTAGTTATGAAATTAATTAAATAATAAACATTCGAAGAATTTTTAAATTAGTGGGTTTAAACCACATAGTTGGGACTTTTTTTTAACTGCAATGAAAAGAGAGAAATAGCATCATTGATCAATTAAATCAAATATAGTAATTAATTCACTCATCATCAAACTCTATTAAAAGAGTAATTAGGTTATTTTATATCAAACCCTTTCAATGTTAATTTATAGGACTTATAAGACTCTTGTCCAAATGGGTGATTAGACTAATGAGTTGGTTAACCATTTATTAGTTTAGATTATTTTCTCAAGATGCAATTAGGGAAAAGAACCTATCTTGTGAATTTTAGCAATTTAAACTTAGGTTACTAACAAATGGGTTGAGGGAGTTTGGCATGTGGTCATGATTCCCCTTGACCATAATGATGACTCTTTCCACTAACATTACCTAATTCTCTAACCTTGTAAACTTTGTAACTGGATAGTAAACTTGGAAACCTCGCAATTGTAACCAACACTGCATTTATTACTATTCAAAGAAAAAGTTGTTCCATTTTTAGAAATAAAATTTGGGCATGACATCAACAAACATAATCTATCTTAGCTTTCCATGAGTCCATGTCATACTCCCCAAATCATCGCTTCAGTTCAACAGCTCTGTATCACTATTTTTCTATTGTCGTCTGTCTTTATTTCACAGTAACTTTCTATAAACTTTACCAAAATTAAATCGATCTTAGATGAAGGTCATACATACTCCATAGTATCTCCCTCTAAGATCTCTCATCATAACTTGTCGATCTTGATCTTTGATACCCAAAATACCTCTATATTTTTTCTCTGTACTTCGTCGATCTCAGAATAGAATTACTAAAACTTAACTCCAAATCAATCGATCAATATGCCATATGTGTTTCCATAAATGACAACTAAAAAGTGAATAATAACACACAAAATTTATCACTTTCCAACAATATCTCCCTTTGGCATTGATGGCAACACTTAACAAAAAATGACTAAGTGTTCCAACAAAACAAAAACTGTCTCTTCTTCTTCTTCTTCTATTTTATTTTTCTCTTTTCCCTTATACAATATCTTCTCCACTTCTCCCCTATTAATTTTTCTCTTCTCTCTTCTCCCCCTTTGACAACAATAAAAAAAGGTGCATAAAAAGTAATAAAACTAGTGCTTTCTTACCAATTTCAGAATATCTTGAAAGGAATCTTCCAAGATCTTCATTTCTGTACTCCATGACTTAAGCAATAGTTGACTAACATGAATTAGTTAATTCAATGAAAATGATGTTGTATTTTCTTCTTTCAACTCTATTGGAATAGATTTAGCCAATGATTCTACAGTTTTCTCCATGTCATATAAGTGGGCTTCAATAATTGATAGCTTGGGAGTGCTTAAAATCTTCAACAAACCAAACCTTGTCATAACTCTCCCTTTCTCAATATCCAATACATTTAGTTTAGCCAAAATTATTGTTACTTCTTTGTCCAAATCCATTAAATATTGTGAAGAGGTCTCACAACTGTCCATAATGTTGTTCAAGTTTTCCATGTCCTTGGCAATAATGTCTTCAATGTTTTGAGCATGTCTGATAGGATTCGTGCAATAACTAAATAGTTTCCTACCATGTGCAAAAAAAATCTTAGAATTTTTTGTACTATTTCTCATAATACCCAAGTCCCATGAGATAGACTAATAAACTTCAAACAATTTCTTCTCTGAGTAGTTCTTCTCTATCTTTTCTTCTGTAGTCTTTACCAAGTTCTCATAATGACCATCAAACTTATCTAGTGTCATATTCAAGTTTTCTATATCATCTCTTCTATGGAAAAAAATAGGTACTAGAAGAAATTTGTTCACAGTATTGATTGCTCTAGTCATTACCTTATTCTTCTTGTCACTCTTCTGCTCTAATCTCTCCTTTCCTTTAGTAAGTGTGGTGAAAGCTAAGCTCACCAACTCATCCTCATCCATACGATCAACATCAAAATCTGTAGGTTTTTCTTTTCTTGCCAAAAATAAGATAGAAGATGTGTTTACCTCAATTTTCACTTCATCTTTGTCTTCTTCTTCTTTCTGCTCCATTTATTTCTGTACTTCCTCTCTTTTCTCTTCCTCTTTGCATTCTTCATCCTTCTTTTCTTCATTCTCTTCCATAGTAATGTCAATGTTTCCTTCAAAAGGGTCCTTCTCATCATGAGAAGTGTCAAGTTTCATAGGCACACCAGAAACATAGAAATCTGGTTGTGTGTCATCTTTTCTTTTCTCAACACTTGCCTCGATTGTCTTGAAATGCTCTCCCATTCCTAAGGATGTAGGCATTGTATTTTTAGTAGGTGCAGTCTTCTCAGGAATAGTACTCATTAGTATCTAATCCAGTGCCTTTTGAGTCTCTTCAATAACATAGTCATACATTCTTGCCATAATCTTCACTAGCCTTGCCTTAGTCCTTGATAATGGTTTCAATTCTTTGAATATTTTGTCTCTCTCTTGTATAGATATCATAAGTAGCATCCATAGTTTCTATATAAGTAGATGATGTAAATACCTTTCACACACTGAAATCTGAGTATTCACTTTGATCGATCATGCAAGGTAATTGCTAGACGGTCTAAATCTCTTTGCTCTTTGATCTCCTTAGGTCACTCTTTGTTAAATGGTAAGGAAATAGATAATCATTAGGTGTTTTATACAATGTTAAGTCATTAAAATCTTGCATTACCCAATGTTTTCCAGTCGGCTATAAATCTTGCAATCAAAATATATACATCTTCCTATGTTGTACTCTTAAATATATGTTCCATGATGTCAGTTACAATCATACCTAAGCTCTCTAGAGCTTATTCCTCAAAATCAGGGGTGGGATATATTCTGGTATCTTTATCTGATGCTCCCCCTAAGGCCATGATCGGCCAATTAGGTTGATTCAAATTTGTTAACATCAGCTGAAGATCAAGTAGCATCTATTGTCTCTCTGTGAACCAAAATATCACTTGTCTCCTTAATTTTCCATATCTTTCCATTGTTGTTATCTTCTGCTTTCTTGAAAAAATTGTCAAAGTCATTCTTTGAATATGCAACTCTCTTGCCAATATCATTTCCATTCTTCTGTGTATTCATAGGAGGTGGTATTCTTCTGTGGTTTACTCCATTATACCTGCAAAACTTCACTATATGACCTATATTTTTGCATTTGTAACATATAGGAGGTCTTCTATCCTGATTTACTTGTAGCTTACAAAACTTCACAATGTGTCTAATGTTATTACATCTATAGCATGTAGGTTTCATAGTATGTTCTCCTTTATTTTCTTTTCTATATCTAGATTGATTGAGTTTCTTGCATTCTGCCTTCTTGTGTCCATATGCATTACAGTTAAAACAATAACGAGAAAAAGTCTTAAAAGGGACATTACCTCTGTAGTCTCTTTTCATGTGTCCAAACTTATTACAACCAAAGTATCTACCTCTGAAAGGTCTGATCTTCTCTTTAGGTTCTTCAAGAGTATATTTTTCTGCATCAGTCTTCCCATCTGGTTTATCTTCTTGATTCTTTGAGCATTCAGCTTCATTGAAGCCAATACTAGTCATATCACCTTTAGGTTTCTCTCTGTCTCTTTTTTCATCGATCAAATCACTGCTAGAGTGAAGTTTCTCAATATGTCTCTTTGCTTCAACAAGTTCACCTTTTATAATTTGATTGTATTTCTCCAATTCTAGATACTTTTTTTATATTGGTCAGCCTCATTCTTCATTTTTTCCATCAAAACATTTGCATTATTCAAAGATTCTTCAATCTTTTCTTTAGCATCTTTTTCCTGTTGAATTTCTTTATCCATTCCTTTATTCTCAAGCTTCAGAGTGTTATTCTCTTTTTCAAGTTGCTTTATTTTATCTGAATTGTCATTTTCTGAGTCTTCTTTTATTTGAACCACAAGATCTTGTCTCTGACTTCTTGAAAGTTCAAGTTTTTCTTTCAACCTCTTTATGAATTCATCTACTTTCCTTAGATTGAATCTCAAGTCTTCATTCTCATCTTTAACTTTATAAAGGTATTCAAGTGCAGCTTCAAAGTTCTCCTGTAAATTTTCTAAATCCATTCTGATCTCCCTTAAGTTGTTAAGATTTCTCTCCAAGGGCCAAAATATCTAATACCAATTGTTAGGATTAGGTAATAATGAGAGAGGGGTGAATCAGTATTACAACACTTAAAATAAACTTTGAGCCAATTCAACATATACCATAAGAATACTAAAATTAAAGAAACATAAACAAATAACACAGTACACATAACACTATTATTTGTTGTCAAGGAAACCCTGGCCAAGGGAAAACCCCGGTGGGGATGATACCCACAAGAATGCACTAAAGTATACTATCTCTATTAGGAGACCTAGCCCTATTAGGAGCTAAGTATTACATAGTACAATTCCTTGTTAGAGGAATAACATGTTAGAATGAATTTAGAATAACTAAGAGGGGAGGGGTGAATCAGTTATCCTTAGGTCTAGAAGTAGAAAATAAAAACTTTCTGTATTTTAGATCTACTCGGCAGCAGTAGCATAAGTCAAAAACTTTAATCATGCAGTTTTCTGTCTATTGAAATTAGCTTGTAGAAACATAACTGTAAAACAAACCATAAGCATTCACACAAGTTCACACAAGTATTTCACATGGAAACCCAATATGGGAAAACCCACTAGTAACATGCTACCAAGTTTTCACTCTTCTGAAGTGAGCTCTGTGAGGAGCCAACCCTATTAAAGGTTACAATAACACACTGCTAGGTGTGACCTAGTTAAAGGATTTAATCACCCTGTCAGGAGTGGCCTTGTTTGAGGACTTAGAACATTCCACCTCAATGTCACCTTGTTAGAGGATTTATACAAATGACTGTTAGGTCAACCTTTTTAAAGGATTTAACTGATACAATGGTTAGAAAGTAATCAGCAGTTGTGATCTAATGCATACAACTTACTTTGCAAATTTAGATCAAATTACAGCTCTGATGTTAACTTACTGGATAGCTTGCATTGTCATTTCAACCTTCTGATCTGCTTAGAAATCCATCAAGCAATCACACATGCAACTCTCTGCTTTTGTATTCAGCCTTCTCTACTAGATCATGCTAAACAGTAAATCAACTATGCAATCCTCTTGCATTCATACATGTAATACACATTCAACAACACACCTCAGCATCCTCAATGAATAACCCCTTGAGGTTATCATATACCTCTCTGTCTAGGTCAGATAAATATTTTTCCGCTTAAACAAGATCGTAGATCTTAGGTTAGGTCAGATCCAATGGATCATTCCATCTTTGCATT
>MU227947.1:59638-109094 GCA_018584345.1 Thuja plicata | reverse complement strand
TGTGAGGTAGGGTAGGATCTAGGTTCAAATTAGCTTAATCTAAATTTAAAATTTAGATTAATTTGGTTTAGTAGAATTTAAGTCATATGGAGGAATAAATAAATTAAAAATTTATTTAAAGGGGACTTATGAAGGGAAATGTATTTAAATAGAATTTAATACATCAAAGGGGGTAGTATTTAAATTAAATTTAAATACTAGGGAAAGTGAATTACATTTAATTAAATAAATAGAAGAATATAACAAATATAATTAACTAATTAAAATTAATTATAATGCTAAGGGAATATTAGTTAAATTAATATAGGGACTATTTTAGACGTCTACATTTTGCCCCTCTTTAATGTGGCATCGAAAGTGGCGTCGTGTCAAAGAAAAGAAAATAAGATGCCCCAGAAAGGTCAACAAATCCTACGATAGCGAGAGCAGAGGAGGGTGCCCCCTCCAAAAAATAATAGGAAAAAATAAAAAAATTTAATAAATTTTTTTCAAAAAAGGGAGGAGAACAAGGAAAGAAGACCAATTGCATGGTGTGTCCAACAAAAATGGAGGAAAAATGGGGACCAAAATGGGGAACGGGGAGAAGGACAGAAGAAACAGGGCCCAAGGGGCTATAAATAGTCCACCAGGGCCCATAGACAAGTCATTTTCACTCACAAAGACCAAAAAAGAGAGAAGAAGAAGAGAGCAATGGTAGCAGAGTGAGAGAAAACATAGCTTCGAGAGCACATTCTAGTGCACCAGCAATCAGCAGATGCGGGACCACCGGTGAGTAGTCAACCACCTCCTAGTCTATTATGTATTTAATGCTTTTGTGAGATGTCTAGAGTGTCATAAATACGTCCAAAAGTCGGTGCACAGCGCAAATGGCGGTCTCCTAACCACCATCTGCATAGACAGTAATCGATAGATCACCGTCCTTGCAAATGACCGATCATCGATCGGTGGCTCCGCAGATGGAGATCGCTCGATCTTTGTCTGTGAGGGCAGAAAAGGAGGGGGAATGCGTAGAGGAGACGGCGGAGGCAAAACTCCACCTTCTGCATGGAAAAGAGGTGGTGGCATAAAATGTCATCTCCATAGATTGGCATCTGTAGAGATCCGCTGGCTCCACAGACTGGCGAGTGCGAAATTCTGTCGTCTACAAGGGTCAACCTTCATTTGCATGGATTGACCCAAAAATAGAAGAAAAGAGAGGAAGAAGAGGAAAGACAAGGGTCTAAGAGCATTTCTCAATGCCTCGGATGGGCCTGGGACATTTTTTGATGCCCCAAAATGCTATATGATAGCTGATATGAGCTTGCTAGATGCAGGAGGATACCATCACCTTCTGGGTGAGGGAGTGTTACCTAGTGACTATGGTGCTAGAGCAGGAGCTAACGGTGGCGGAGGGGGATCGTCACACTATGCGGGCTGGAGCATGTATGACATTGGCCACATCTGAGAGTGCATAATGCAGTTATGTCTGCTTTAATCGAGAGGTGGCACAATACCACTTCAATCTTTCACTTCCTGATAGGGGAAGCTACTATCACCCTTCACAATGTGTGGAGGATTTACAGAGTGCCTATTCAAGGGTTGATACCTTAGTACTTCTTTGAGGGTTTAGAGCCATACATGGAGATGGAATTTGGGTAGAGGTATGCAGATCTGCCAACTACATGGCAGTGGATGTCCTGGATGGGGCCGATGATGATGCAGCCACAGTTGCGGTGGGTGGCCTTATACTTGGCTGGTTTGGTAGGAGGTTGATTGATGCATGATCATGTAGGCAAGGGATTCCCTATGGGTTGGGCACGGGTTCTTAGTAGCATGGTGGAGGAAAGAGATCAGCACTACTAACACTATTCTCGAGCAGCTTTATTATTATCTACACATGTGCGCCTACCGTAAAGGTAGGGCACTAGGGACAGGATGCACGCTACTTCTTGTATGGGCATGGGAGTACATTGCAGTCATATGACCGATCAGGACCTGAGACACTAGAGTGACTCACGAGCCATTCGTATGTAGGTACCGGACACCCATTATTCATAAGGCCATAGATTCAATTGGTTACTGGCGATGGAGACTCGATGAGATGGGGGAGATATAGTGGGAACCCTATGCAGGGTGCGAGGCCTGGCGACATGAGATCCCATAGTAGGACAGATATGCAGAGGATGAGTTGTATGACTTGTATTATATGATATTTGTTCAGACTGATTGCTGGTTGATTGGGAGGACAACATATATGATCTCCACATACATGTCGTCTAGGGTACAGAGATAGATGGGACAGGTCTAGGAGGCAGTTCCAGATGGGTTCCCACATCCACTAGTGACCTGAGAGGTGGGTAGCATCTAGGGGATGGGAGTAAATCCCCGTATAACATGAGAATATTTTATGGGGATGATAGAGGTCCCATGGATCATGCCACGGGAGTCACTACAAGATGTAGGTGTAGTCCCAGCATATGCTCAGTGGTGGGCAGCATACAGACCAATCAGGTTGACAATGCCAGGGATAGTGCAGGAGGATGAACAGTTGAGAGATAGAGGGGATGGAGGAGGCCAGGATGGTGACAATGATGATGAGGAGGATGGAGGAGGGGCCGAGGGAGGAGAGTCCAGCTCAGGGTGGCAGCACAGAGACAGAGAGGACAGGTGGAGCTACCAGTAGGGAGATAGCCTCCCATAGTTCCAAGTGCACAGGTACAGGATCCAGGATAGGATTAGGAGCCACAGGTGCCACCTAATCAGCCATAGGGACCACAGGGACAAGGGTCATAGGGGCCACGGGTATAGGGACCACCAGCTGGGCACATAGCCTAGGAGGTGTATGACATCGTGGTAGCTGAGAGGGATAGTCTTCAGACTGAATTAGGCAGGGTACAGGGTTTGCTAGAAACATCTCAGGCGAATGAGGTGAGCATGCAAGCAAATATCTAGAGGCTATAGGGATTGCTAGCTATAGCTTAGGCTACATTGAGCAGCTTACAGATAGAGGTAGATAGGATATAGGGGGAGCTAGCAGCGGAGACCACTCGGGGAGATAGTGCGCAGAGAGCACTAGATGTATTACAGGCTTAGGTTGATAGCAGATATTTTTCAATTATCAAGGAGAATGGGGATGTAGAGGAGCTAGTAGTGATGTTAGCACAGATAGCAGCTCTGATAGCAGAGCAAGACCTAGTACGGAGACATTCATAGGATTATAGAGCATATCAAAATATAGCTCATCAGGCAGGCAGGGTTGTAGGTGTGGGACAGATGATGGTCGATGCTATGGCAGCATAGAGAGAGGCTGGTCGGAGAGGTTGAGAGGCCACATATTATATGGGTCTCTATTACGATGCAGTGCTAGAGGAGTCATGACATTCTTCTTACTTAGAGAGAGCACAGACAAAGAGCATAGGACAAGGCTCATAAGGATTGGTGGGGTTACCACCATGCCCAGGCATTGGTCCAGGACCATCACGGCCACCGCCATGATTTGTCTCAGACTAGTTTTGATACACCTTTTGTATGATTCATGCGACACATTATGTATGACTTTGACATTTTGAGATATATACATGGACTTTGGGGACTATTTGGACCGTATGGACTTTATTTGTGATGCTATATGATATTATGTTTATGCAAGATGTATGGATGCATTATGATTTTATGTTATATGATGTTTATGACTGACATGCAAGATGAGATGAATGTATATGAATATGCTGATGTATTTGTGATGCAGGGATGGGATGCTTATATATATGTTAGATGTGATGTGCTAATGCTTATAGATGGATATATTTTTACATGTATTGATGTAATGTGATGGTTAATAAACATAAATGCATGTATGATTGGGGAAATGTGTAATGAATCCTAAAATGAATTAATCCTAAAATGATGTTAAGGACTTAACAAGGCAACTAAATAAGTAATGAATGAAATGAACAACCATATACTAAAATGATTAATGGATAATGAATAATGCAACTAAAATATTATGAATGGATAATGAATGAAATGCAACTATATGCAACTATAATATGTAATGGAACTAAAGGTAATCTTAATGAGTAATGATTAATGAATGAAGTAATCAATACAATTGTAATGAATAATGATTAATGAATAAAAGTAACCTAATGAATGAATGCAATATGAGACATATGAGGAGCCTATTTTTGTGTGTATCAAATAGGTCTAATAAAATCACTTAGGTGACTGGATAGGGGGAATAAATAGAAACCTTTGCCAAGAGAAAAATCAAAATGCAATATGACTTAACTAAAATGCAAATACTAACTACATGATGATAGTGGGATTGATATCGTGTTAATGTTGGAGAGCACACCCTAGTTGTCATAATGCAAAAGGAGGTATGCACCATGTGCTAGAAAACACAAGTGACATGGTTCCTTTGTGTGGACTGGACTCTCAGACAAATAGGTTGTTAGGAACAATAATGCAAGACATCAGGTATGATGAGATCTATGAAATGTTACTCTTGAGGAGACACAGTACATCCATATCTTTTGAGGGATTTGAGATGCATGAATCCTGCCCCCAGTGAGGCATACATAGTCATAACTAAATATCAAAACATAATTTCACTAACAAACTATGACAAGCAGATCATATCAAAAATGACACGTATTTCACTATATACTCACCATAATGAACCAAGATATAAGATCGAGGCTGTTGTGATAAGGACATAGTAAAACACAAGATAAAATCAACAAAAAGGCATCCTGACCAAGTGGTCATTCAGTCCAAAATTTCTTGCCATGAACAATTTTGATGTAAGGGTAGATAGAATAGCCGACACCAAAAGGATGCTTCCTGATGGGCCAAAGATTGATTGAAATAATAATGGGAATTCACTGGCAATTGCTTGTGAATAGAATGCTCATTAGGAAAGTCCATCTATCTTTTTATTTGTTGGAAACGTTTGCGATCACTGTGTCTAGAACAAAGCTCAGTATTGATATGGTAAGCTCAATCGTGCGGGAATTTTTATTTCAGAGGTGGAAAATGTTCAAGGAACTACCTGCACAGATATGGGCAGTGACTTTATTATGAAAGGCAATGTAGGCTGCTTGGAAAAATTGTGGAAACAGATGGTGGATTTGACTACACATGGTGCCTGAAATAGGTTTTCACCATGGTACTTATCCATTAAGCCACCAAAGTGGTTTTCACAGATGGACGGATTTATTTCTCTTTTTATTTTTCTTTTTTGATACTCTTTTCAAGCTTTTGTATTTTTTATGCTTTTTTTTATTTTTTTATTTTTTTGCTTTTGCTTGCTTTTTTGAATGTTTTTGGATTTTTTGCTTTTCTGATTTTTTGGGGATTTTTGAAAATTTTGGTTGTACAATGGACTACTGACAGATCAAGCATAGAAGCGCTTGAGATGTAAAATATTTATAGGATTAGGGATAGGATCTCCCTTTGGTGATGCAATCTGATAAGCACTAGAACCATACTTTGATGTGACGATGAAGGTCCCCAACCAATTAGGTTCAAACTTTCCTTTCTTTTCACAGTTTTGGAGGTTCTTCATATTGTGCTACAGGACAAGATCACCAACCTCAAACTGACGAGGCTTGATCCTTTTGTTGAATTGAAGGCAAAGGTGATTTTGATACACATGGAGGTGGTCTAGGGAATTGAGGCATCTTTCATAAAGGAGTTCCATCTCTTGCAAGCGGGCAACTCTATATTCTTCTTCGAACAATAAATTCTTGAGAGAAATTTTGAGGGAAGGGAGCTCAATTTCGATGGGTAGAATAGCCTTAATAACGTAAATAAGGGAAAAGGGAGTGGCTCCTATGGGGGTTTTAATGGAGGTAAGGTAAGCCCAAAGGGTAGGATTGAGGTGAAGGTGCCAATCACAACCAGCTTCATCAACTATTTTCTTGAGGATTCTGAGGATGGTTTTATTCGTAGCCTCATCTTGACCGTTGCTTTGCAGAAAGTACTTGGAAGAGGTATGGTGGGTAATGCTGAATTTCATACATAGCTTTGTGACATCCTTATTCTTGAAAGGTCCTCCATTATCAGTAAAAATGTCCTGAGGAATGTCATAGCGACATATAAGATAGTTCAAAATGAACTTTGAAATCTATTTTCTAGTAGTGTAGGTGAGAGGAACAACTTCGACCCACTTGGTAAAGTAATCAATAGCAGCCAGGATGTATTTATGGCCATTGGAAGAGTTAGGGAAAATTTGGCCAATGACGTTGAGACCCCAACGTGAAAAAGGCCAAGGGGTGATGGTGGGCTGAAGGGATTGGGATGGAGCGTGTATCAAATTTTCATGCTGCTGACAAGGCACACACTTCTTCACATAGTTGTAGGTGTCTTGTTCCATAGTAGGCTAGTAATATCTAGTCTGTAACAACTTCTTAGCCAAAGTAAGTCCACTAGAGTGAGCCCCATAGATTCCTTGATGTAGCTCCTCCAAGGATGTTTGTGCTTCATCATAATTTAGACACCTTAAAATAGTTCCATCGAAATGCTTTCAGAAAAGGGTATCAGCAAGGATTGTGTATCGGGAAGTGTGGTGAATGAAGGTTTTTCATTGGTTGGGGATTAAGGTAAGTGGGGTGTGTCTATCATGAAGGTAGGAATAGACTTCTTGGTACCATGGGAGTTGGGATCAGAAATTTCACACACCATTTTAGAATTTAGTTTTTCATAGGTAGGGACCATAAGATTCTCAACAAGAAACTCACATTGTGTACTATGTTTTGGCATGGTGATCAAGGACCCAATTGTTGCCATGGCATTGGCTGCTTTGTTGTTTGTGTGAGGGATCTATTGGAAGATTAGCTCAGTGAAATGTGTTCTGAGATCTTCAACTGTACGTTGCTAGGGAAGAAAATTGTCATCCTTTATTTGATATTCATCCATAACTAGTTTGATAACCAATTGTGAATCACCAAGCACCAATAAAGTGAGAATCTTCCATTGTATGGCCTGCCAGAGTCCAAGTACAAGGGCTTCATATTCTGCAATGTTTTTGGTACAAGGAAACTATAATTTATAAGATTTAGGGATGAGATCCCCTTTTGATGTAACAAACAAGATACCTGCCCCCGATCCTTTCTAAGTGAAGGATCCATGAAAATAAAGCTTCCATGGTGTACTCAGGGAAAGATTAAGGACTGATTCATCTGGAAAACTTGTGATCAAAGGATGTTGACCATCAACAGGTGCTTCAGCTAATTGATCTATAATTACTTGTCCTTTGATAGCTTTACGATCCACATAAACAATGTCAAACTCACTAAGGATCATGACCCATCTCGTTGTATGACCAGTAAGAGAAGCACGTGCCAGGAGATATTTGAGGGGGATCAATTTTGGCAACAAGATGAATCTTATGATTAAGCATATAATGTCATAGTTTCTGTGTACAGAAAACAATAGCCAAATATGCCTTCTCAATTAGGGAATAATTCAACTCATAGCCAATAAGAGTCCTACTAAGATAGTAAATTTCTCATTCTTTGTTGGTATCATCTAATTGTGCCAAGAGGGCTCCCAACACGACCTCTATAGAAGATATGTACAAAATCAGAGGGCGGCCAGCAACAGGTGGTACCAACATAGGTGGATTAGCCAAATAGCCTTTCAGCTTCAAAAATGCATTTTTACATAAGCAATCCCACTGAAACTTGATATTCTTATGCAGGAGATGAGAGAACGGATGCACCTTATCTGCTAGTTGTGACATTAATATTTTGATTGATTACAATTTTCCTTGTAAACTGTGTAATTGCTTCAAGGTTTTGGATGGTGGCATCTCTAGGATTGCTTTCACTTTCTTTGGATAAACTTCTATTCCACGCCGTGACATAATGTATCCCAGTAGCTTACCAGACTGTACTCCAAAAACACACTTCCTAGGATTTAGCCTAATTTTATACTTCTCCAATCACTCAAAAATGGTAGTAAAAATAGGAATATGTGATTCCCTTGTCTTAGATTTGCCTAAAAGATCATCCACATAATCTTCCATGATGACATGCAAAAGATCATGAAAGATGGTAGTCATTGCTCATTGATAAGTGGCTCCAGCATTTTTATGGCCAAACGACATGACCTGATAACAGAAGGTGACCCAAGGTGTTGTGAATGTAGTTTTGTGTTGGTCTTCTAGTGCTATCCTGATTTGATTGTAACCTGAGAAGCCATCCATAAGCGGAAATATTTCGTGTTCAACAGTCAAATCCACTATAATGTCAATATTTGGGAGTGGAAAATCATCCTTGGGACATGCAAGGTTTAGATCTCTGAAATCAGTGTAGATGCAAATTCCCCTAGTAGTCTTTCCTACTAGTACAATATTAGAAACCCATTCAGGATAATCGATTGGTCTGATTACTTTAGCATCCAACATTTTTTGAAGCTCTACTTTGACTACTAGCACGACTTGCGGATGCATCTTGCAAAGTTTTTTCTTAACAGGTTTTAAACTTGGATCTACAGCAAGATGATGCATGAAAATATTTTTATCTAGCTTGGGCATGTCTTTGTAAGTCCAAGAAAATTTGGTTTTTTTTTTATTCAAGAATGCTATCATATCTTTCTTTTCTTGATCACTAAGAGAAATTGTAATGTAGGTGATGTGTGGATCTATTTCTGTACCTAGATTGATTGGAATAGTATCTTTGATGATCATAGAGGACACTTATGGTTCTTAAGATATAAATGGAAAGTCAGCCTCTTCCTCCTCTAGCACCTCATAAAGGTTTTCACTAGAGGAAGCATCCTTTATTTTATCTTTTGCTTCATCCAAAGGTGCCTACGAGAGGTTTTCACCAAAGGATGTATTTTTTTTATTTTTATTTTCTTTTTCACTTTTGTGACTGAGAGAATTGACTTGGCTGCCGAAGTAGGCTTGTTCACTTTAGTGGATTTTATATTCATGCTCTCAAATATTCTTAAGTCCAAAGAGGGCTAAAACTGCCTCATCTGAATCATAAACTTCCAAAGCTGGTGATGAGTCTTGCTAATCCTAGTCAATTAATTTAGAGTTTGTGAGGGGTAGACAAGGGGATGAAAGGTCATATTGGATGATAGTGAAGACATGGTGATTTTTTTTTAGGTCATCTTCAAAATAGTGGAAAGGAATTTTGAAGAACTCTTCCTCAGTGTCTGAATCTGAGGCAGCTAGACAATAATCCTTAGAAAAGTTAGTCTTGGTCTCTACAGAACCCAATCCATGTCCTTTAGGATAGCCATTGGTTGTTATGATCTTCTTCTTACCTATTTCATTAGCTCCAAGGCTAGCACCATGATATCCCATGCTTTCGACAATGGGAGTAACCTTAGGATACTTTCCTTTTGGGAAAATTAGAGGTCGTTCTTCTTCATCACTATAGAGCCAATCAAGGACATTGTATTCCATGTGTTCATCTGATAGGGACCCCCAATGTTCAAAAATAGTTAATTTGTAGCGCATAAGCACTTTGTCTTTAGAGGGGGGTAATGGTGATGTCTTCCATAAGACTTTGGAGACAAAGGGAGTTGCCCAATACATAGAGCACTTTCAAATTTATACTCTCCCATGCCTTGATCTATAAAAGTGGTCTTTTCTTCAGATGAGGAGGGCTTGTCTTCAGTAACCTTGTCTTTAGTAACTTTTTCCTTTCCTTTGGATTGCTCAATTGGTGTTTCTAATGTCTTTTCTAGAACCGGTGGAGTGTTTGAAACAAGGGTTTCTTGATTATAATATCGGCTAAACTCATTCAATGGACAATAGTTAAATTGTTTGCCTTCTAGTCTCTTGCAGTATTGAAAGGGCTCAGGAGCTCCAGGAATTGTGATTTCTCTACCGTGATGTGGGAAATTTAGACATTGATGATAAGTAGAGGGTACACCTTTGATAGGGTGTATCCATGGTTGTCCCAGCAAGATATTATAAGGTAGATCTAGATCCAGCACATGGAAAATAGTTTCAATCAAGGTCGGGCCCACTTGTAAGGGTAGTGTGATCAAACCCTTGATTTCTCATTCTCGATCATCATAGGCCTTTATTGTGATTTGTTTGTTTGCATCAATGAGGTCCTCAGAAAGACTGATATTATGAATCATTTTCAATGTGCACAAATTCAAGCCAGATCCACCATCTATAAGGATTAATTTTATTCTTGTGGATTGGATTTTGCATTCTATATGGAGAGATTTATTATGATGCAGGTCAGGGCCATGAAAGTCCTTATCAATGAAGACAAGATGTTCTTGTGCGGATAAGTTCCCTATCATAGCTTGGAATCGTGTAGCGTTGATGTTATCAAGGACACGAGATTCATTTAGAACTTTATCAAGGGATTTTCTGTGAATTGGTGAGGTTTTCAGGAGCTCTAGAATGGATATTTGTGCAGGCGTCTTCCCTAACTGAGCCAAAAGGTCATAGTGCAAGGAAGGCCGAGCAGTAGTAGATGGTGTAGCTAGTGGATTTGTAGATGTAGAAGGTTTATCAACAGCTTGGACAGTGACTCTGGGCCTGCGTGTGCTAGCATTACAATTAGAAGCTTTGAGGATCATGGTATTAACATGCATGTCAGTTTCTTCAATCCGGCCACAAAGAGAGTCAAACCCAAAGATGTCATTTTCACTTAAAATCCCACATGTTCAATCATGGCATGTGATAGTATTGGTAGATTAATCATATGGGATCATGTTTGATGCATTGTTTTGATTGTGAGGTGGGAAGGGTTGATTGTAGACTTTGAATTTTACATTAGACGAGGATGCATTCTGACCTTCAACTTCAATTTTCCCATCCTCAATGAGATCTTGCACAAAGTGTCTAAGCTTCATGCATTTCTTGGTATCATGTCCCTTAATGCAATGATAATCACAATATTCATTATCTCTATACCAAATAGGTTTAGGTTGATTCTCATCAAATGGTCAAGTATTTGGATAAATGATCATTCCTTGATCTGCAAGTTGTTTAAAGATCACATCTAGAGGTTTTTCCAAAGCTGTGAATTTTCATCATTGTCGATTATCATTATTATTGTTGTTGTTGTTATTGTTGTTGTAACTGTTTCAAGGAAATAAGAATGATTGATTGCACAGTTTTTGATTATTGTTCTGATTGTGATTCTGATTGTTGTTTTGATTCTGATTGTTCTAATTCTGTTGCGATTCTAATTTTGATTCTGATTTTGATTCTGATTGTTATTGCGAATGTTTTGATTGTTATTATTAGATGCTTGGAAATTTTGAACATGCTTGGCATCAGTTACTCCATCATTGACAACTCCTTTGTTTCTACTCCAAAATTTTGGTTTATCATTGTTGGAGGGAGTATAATGTTTGATGCCACCTCTTTGCAAGAGGCCATCTTCAATGTCTTTTCCCTTCTTGACAAGGGATTCAAAGGTGTCAGGTGAAGCCACCTTCATTTGGAAAGACATTTCAGAGATTAAATTCTTTGTGAAGATGTCAATTAAGTGACTATTAGGTATTTTCCATGACATGTGATTTGCAATATGTCTCCATCGTTACAAGAAACTAGAAAAGGTTTCTCCATTATTTTGTTTAGTATTGCATAAACCGCTGAGTGTTGCTTAATGTTCAATGTTATACAAATATTGTCCAACAAATTTCTCTGCAAGATCAGAGAAAGTAGAGATTGACCCATAAGGAAGGGTCACGAACCATTCTAAAGCTGCACCTCCAAGACTCCTAGTGAAGAGTCTTTTTAAGTAATTCTCATTATAGGAAACTTCTTGACATGCAATGTAAAACTCTTTGAGATGTTGTAGAGGAAATGTTTCACCTTTGTATTTCTCAAATTTGGGCATCTCAAATTTTGGTGGGAATGGTTGTATTGTGATAGACTTGTCAAATGGATAGGGACAAATCTCTTCAAAAGAAAACTCCTTCTTGCCCCCATTTTGTAAGCCTTGTGCAATACTTTTGAGCTCATTGAATTGTTGGGTGAAATCTGGAGTATTTCGGGGAACAAACAGTGGTACATAACCTTTACCTCCTCCAAATTATGCAGCTAAAAACCCTGTGGAGATCATACCAACATTAGGAGGTGGTATATATTGGCTCAAGATGTATTGGTCGCAGATGTCTTCATTCATGTTGTTTGAAACAGAGATGTAGGCAAGGGCACGGAAATCTGCCCTATGTTGTTGAAATTAGTGCTTGCTCTTTGAGTCATCGTCCTTTGAGTGTTTTTATCCATAGTATTGTTTGGAAAGGTGCTTAGGATTTGTTGAATTTGTTCTGGTGTTAATTGAGGTACTGATGTGGTTTTTGACACAGGTATTGACCTGGGTATTGATGTGGAAGGTTCACTAATAGGTCCTTTACCAGTGTCATGTGATGACGTATCATTGGAAGTAGAATCCATGGTTGCAATAGTGGCAGCGGTGGCTTTGGTGAAATTTTGAGTAAGGAGTGTTTCGTCAAAGTCAGCAGGCACCGTGACACCATTATGAACAAGATTCAAGAATATTTCAGCATTGTTGTGCATAATGGCCTTCTCAACCATTTCTAAGTTGTATGGATCACTAAGGAAGTCCATCACTTGGGTGGGTCTTTCTTCTTGGTCCACTAGTTCAGTTTCTTCGGGAACTTCCTCAGCTTGTACTCCAATTCCTTGAAAATATTGAGTGGCAAAATGATTCTCCTCATGGGTAATAGTGTTAAATGTCTCTCACCTCATGTTACAATGGTGGATTTAGAAGAATGGAAGACAAGAAGGTGTAGGAAATGAAATGGAGAAAAGGTCTTGATTCTGGATTTGATTGGATTTGATTAATGCTTGATGAAAGATTGATTGACTGATTGGATTGATGATTGGATTGAGGATTGATTGATTGATTTAAAGGTTTTTGAAACAAAACCTAAGCATGAAAAAACCTTGTGATGATACAAACACAAAAGGATTTAAAGCAACACCTACTCTACTTAAAGATGGACTTGTGATCTCAAGAAAAATGGGACATCACTAAGGGATTTAAATTACTTGAGATGGACTGATGGTCTACAAGCAATGTTGTGTTTGTTTGAGGATGAAGGTTTGCAATACTTTGATTAAGGTCTTTCAACCTAAAAATATTGATTTGATTTGATGATTTGATCTAAATGCTCTGAGAGAAGGAAGAATGATGATGGAAGAGTGGAAGAATGATCCTAGAAGCAAGAGGTTATCTAGTCATATTGTTCAATGGTGACAAAAGCACTGTTGATAGAATATTTAGCCATGAAGTTGCAGACTTTGTTGTTGTAAAGGATTTTATTAATTTTCTCTCGATGCTCAATCTCTTGTTTGATAGATGTGGTAATATGCTGATATTCCTTATATTTGCGCTTGGTTTCCTTCTATTCTCTATAGACTGGAGGTGTTGGAAGCTTAACTTTCTTATGTTTCTTGAAATTGGTCATGTCATATGAAAAATCTGATTTTGGTTGAATGACTGAATGATCTAGGACAAATGATTTTGGGGTCCTACAAAAGGTAAAAAAAATTAATGTCTCAGCAGATTTAGAAGCTCACTATTTTCAAGCGGAGATGGCGATCTCAGATGTAGCCGGCAATCTACACAGATGATGATCTGCACAGACGGTAATCTTCACAAATGGTAATCTGTGTAGATGGAAGATCTAGAGTGGAGATGGCTGACTGTTGATAAGATAGTGTGTTGAAATTATGGGAAAATTTTGATCTTCAGTTTGATTTTGGACAAGTTTTTTCGATGGCAAGAACTGATTTTAGCACATTCAAACCAAAAAAATAATAGACACACATCTCAAAACAATCCAAGAAGGGACAAAGCAACCTTGAGGGATACAATCAAATGTGACATTGGGAAACTTTGATTCAAATGGTAAGATCTCGTTTGTGTATGTTTGAGTGACTCTTTCAAGCCACTTATGTTTTTACTTAGTCTATCACAATGAAGACAGTTCAAATAGTAGCTACCTTAGGAAATTGGCTTCGCATGAAACATTATAGGCCCATTGGTTGGTATTCCTTCAACTCACATAGCAGTGTCACCCCTAAAAGGGTGCCCATGTTTTCCCCTTTTTCCAGGTATTGTTGTCGTGCTATGAAGATATCTTTTGCAACACAATACCCTAGGACATGTACGATGGGAATCTTGGGGGAAGAATCTTCCCTCCCCTTGCACTATAATAAGTCACTGTTTAGAGGTGAATCAGGTAGGCTACTAAGTTACAATTGCTAGTAAAGTTTTGTGGCATCCCCGCAGTCATTTTTTATGGTGTGAGACACTTAAGTCTCTAGTTCAACCATGCCAATATGCTAAGGATATTCACTTAGTATGGACTACCATTGAACATGACCCGCCCGAGCTTGAAGGGATAAAGAGGACCTTTGGTTCACACTTTATTTCTATATCGGCCGAAGGGATTACTGGTTTGAGGTCATCCTCTAAAGGGGAAGGACACGCTCTAGGTAGGCCTCTCTAGAAGCTTGAGTAAGCTAAGCTTTCTCTTCACCCAAGATCCACGGAGGTGAAGGGAGAGGATACAGCTATAACTTAATCATAGCGTCACTTATATTTTAAGGTATTTTAATCTACTGACAAATAGCTCAAAAGAAGTGTTGACAAACACTTCTTCAAACACACCAAGAAGAATTCATTCCAAATTGAACTTAATTAGAGCAACTATGTGTTTTCTATCTAAACAAAATACACAGTAGTATGGTTAATCATATAGGTTCAATTTGTTTCCCACACAACAAAAAGAAAGCTTGGAAAACTGTGTTTATTTGCCTTATGTCATTCAAGATGTGTGAAGTTCATTCCCTTAAGTCATTCAAGATTGGATGTGGTAAATTTACTTTTAAGCAACATTCATTCAAAAGACTAATGTTTAGACATACAAGTTAATTTCTCAAAATTTGTTAGAAATCAAAGGAAACCTGCATGAAAACTGTTAGTAGTCTTGAAGTTCCAAATATGAAACATTGCAAAAAACCATTAAAACCCAGGAAAACATGCAGTCGGCCAAGTATATCAGATGGTGATCTACGCGGACGGTGATCTACGCAGACAGTGATCTATGGAAATGATGAAGCACCTGCACAGATGGCCAAATAAACATAGTCAGTTTTTATTGTAAAACAGACTTAGAGTGCATAAATATTAACTTTTTTATCAGTTTTAACAGTATTTAACTCTTAAAAACATTACTCTGTCAAAAACCTGAGAGTTAAAAGCTTGAAATCTGATTAAAAAATGGTTTAAACTAGGTTACTAAATATTTGTTTTACAATAGGCAGAGACGGTGATTTATAGGCGTAGATGGTTGAGAAGTGTAGACGGTGATCTACGGAAATGGTGACTCCAGAGCGGAGACGGGTCTGTGAGAAAATTTCTAGAACTGCAGAAATTCTGTAAAAAATGTTAAAAAATCAGGGATGTGGATCCCACCGGGCGCTCCAAAATGTATATGCTAGAATCTAACCTATTGGGAGCACACTCAGACATGCAAATGTTAGAGATATATAATCAATAAGATACATTTAACATGTCCAAGAAGCATACTACCAAAAATAACAAGAGATCCATCACAACCCCCGATGAGCCAAACAAGTGCACCCAAGCCTTGTTGATTTGCTCTTAGAAAATTGTGGGTGTGCTCTCCTAACACAATATCATAATCCCACTAGATTTGATTGATGGAAACTAGAATGCAAGCTAGTGAAATAATGAAAAAGCTCAAGAACAAGTATGAGGAACTTGTCTCAAGCCATTCATCAAAAGTATGAGAATGAAAATTCAAACTATGCTAATATGCTATGTAAGATCAAAATGAAACTAAGAACTAGATTCATTCACCATTATTCCTAAGATGTGATTTCTAGATTTTTTAAGAAAGATAAACATGAAAATGTACTAAAAGATCTAGAACTAAACTAGCATGATAACAATGCATAAATGAGAGATTATTTGCTCTTGATAATGGCCTCTATTTATAGATTTTTTGAAGGAGAGAGAGGGCTTGGATGAGGTGGATCTCATGTGGCATCCACATGAGGGACACATAAGCCATGCAAGAGGCCAACTTTTCTCACACATGTATGAGCAACTTTGGATGTGATGGGTCAAAGTGTACTTAAAGTACACATGTGAAGGATCTTGTAAGAGGTGTAAGAGATTTGGGCCAATAGAACACTTTTAGAAAGTGTAAGAAGGTGTCATCATGGGTGTAAGAAATCTTGTTGGCACCAAATAAAGATTATTTAGAAAAGGTAATTTTTAGAAATTTGCTCACACATGTGTGAGCAAATAATTAGGACTAATTATTGTAGGAATCAAGAAATTATCCTAATTAACCTTAGTTAATTAGTGAATAGGTCTATTTGGTGATAGTGATGTGAGGTAGGGTAGGGTAGGATCTAGGTTCAAATTAGCTTAATCTAAATTTAAAATTTAGATTAATTTGGTTTAGTAGAATTTAAGTCATATGGAGGAATAAATAAATTAAAAATTTATTTAAAAGGGACTTATGAAGGGAAATGTATTTAAATAGAATTTAATACATCAAAGTGGGTAGTATTTAAATTAAATTTAAATACTAGGGAAAGTGAATTACATTTATTTAAATAAATTTAATTAAATAAATAGAAGAATATAACAAATATAATTAATTAATTAAAATTAATTATAATGCTAAGGGAATATTAATTAAATTAATATAGGGACAATTTTAGACATCTACACTAGGAACCAATTTTATATTTAAATTTTAACTTTTTAGTTCCTACACATACCTTTCATTGATTAGGTGGAGTTAGGTGCACCTGACCTAGAGGATTCGGTTCCATTAACTCTTCCAAAAAGATGTTACATGATCTTGTGACTTCCTTCTCCATGTTTTGTTCATTTGATTTCTCACTTCTTCAACATTCACTTCTTCTTTTCCAGTTTTCTCTTCCTCGGTTGGAGCTTTTCCTAGGTACCTACAGTCTTTGGCTAGGTGTCGTACCTTGGGACAATGAAAGCATGCCATACTAGGACTTCTCCATGCTTTTCTGTTGTTCCTTCCATGCAACAACATGTAGTTTTTCACAATATTTCCATATCTCCCACATGTTGCACATGAGATTCTTGTATTGTAGTCTCATGGTATTTATGTCCCTTGTCAGTTTCTTGGTGAACTATGTCAGTTAGGGAGCCATTTATCATTTCTCCTTTGTGACCTGTAATCTTCAGATTTATGACCATATCTATTGCAATTATTATAGTAGTCATTAAACTTAGGCTATCTTATATTGTTAACAATCTTTGATTTGCACTCAAATGCTTGATGTCCATATTTGTTTTAATTATAACAGTAAGCATCAATTTTAGGTGTGTTCGGTGACTTACCTCTTTTTATTCTGCACACATTGGTTGTATATCTAGGTTTCCCATAGTAGTAGAAATTTGGATTCATATTCTTTGGTGTTGTAGTAGTATTTCAATTTTCAAGTTGGTTAGAGGAATCACCTTTCTCAGTACTGATGTCTTTAGTGAATCCAAGCCTAATCTTGTCTCTCGGTTGCTTCTAAATTCTAATGTATTTTTCCAATGTCCTTAATGATTCTTCACTTCATTTTAGTACTTCATTGGCTTCTTTTTCTACTTTCAGTTCATTATTCAATCTTTCAATCTTGGACTTTAGTTTTTGATTCTCAAATTATTTTTTGGTTACCTCCTAATTTGCATTCACTAACTGGTCGGTCATAGCATAGTGATTTTGGGTCATTCTCAAGATCTTATTTTATTTTTTGGTTAGTCTTATCTCAGATTGTATTTTGTCTTCTTCTTCCATCCTTAGTGCATCTTTATCTTTTCCTTTTGATTCAAGTATTTTTTTCAACCTTATACTTTGAGCTTCCTGGTCTTTATTCACTAAGTCCAACTTATTATTAAATGCAGTGTTCTTTTCCATTAGGTCTGCAATGGTTGTTTCAGATAATCATTCAGACTCCCTTCAGATGATGTTTCAAGTACATCAACATTCTCTTAGTAGACTTTAGTTCATTACATAAGTTCCTTCTCACCTTCAATGATTTTTCAAATTTCCTTCTTAGATCATTAACCACCTCCTGTGCATTTTCCAATTCAAACTCAAGACTTTCAATCTTTTTATCTTGCTTATAAATTTCCATGGTTGTGATCTTTAATCTCAAGTGTTTAAATCTTTATCTCAAGAGTCCAACCTCTGATACCAATTTTTGGATTAACTATGGAAATTTAAGTACTGAGAGGGGAGGGGTGAATTGGTACTATTAAAACTTTCAAACATACAAATTGATCATTTATCGAACTAAATATATTGCAAGTAAACATTGTAAAGCATATAAACTAAAGCATGTATTGATAGCTCATAACACCATGATTTTTGGTCACCCATAAATTCTTTTTTAGAGGAAAAAATTGCAGTGGGGATGACAAACACAATCCTTCACTACTGCATCAAAAAGGTTGCTCAATTAGAGCTATAATGTTAGCTATTTCCGATAGCTTACACTGTTAGGATTACAATAAGACTTATTCAATCTACCTTGCTAAAGGATTTTACAATATCTACTCTAAGAGATGTACCTTGTTAAAGGATTTACAAAATGAGACCTATTAGGGTCTACCCAATAATGGGATTTTCACTCCTCTTAGCACAAAACAACTCAATGCAAAAATGTACGTGAAAATGCATCAACATATGCTAGTTAGACTCTGTATGCTCAATGGTTTATTTACCTCATACTACACTCGGTAACATAAAATTAATTCAACTACTCTGCTCTTCTATAACTTCTTTGTACTCGGTGATGCTCTACACTTCAGCTTTTCTTTAACTCAACTGCTCTTCTCTCACTCACTTTTCCATTCAAATCATCCTTTATATAATCAATGGTTTGCCTCTTAATCTTATTGGTTAGGGTTTCCTACGTTTACTCTTGACCATCAGATCATCTTCATGAATAGATTCAATGTATTAGTTACTAGGTGAACCATGTAACCATTACCTCGAGAATTGCACTATTATTGGAAATAAAACCATTACTTTTACTTCTTGATCTTCACCATAGGTCTTTACCTTTAATTTTCTCAATTTCAGATCATGTAACTAACTTCTTCTTTAGCTTTAGAATCTTCTGGATTGTCATGGTATTTCAGTAAATGTTGATCTGACTCATTTTTACAAAAACTATTTTTGTTGTTCCTTGCTCGGTAACATACTTCATAAACTCGGTGGCTCAATAATTGTTATGCACTGCTTGGTGCTTGGCTTTCTCGGTGTATTACCGACTGACTCAGTGTGACTCTTTCTTCTTTACCGACTGCCTTATACTTTCCTCTCCTTTCACCAATTGACTTACTAATTCATTATGACTTTGAAAAAACTAATGACAGCAAAATAAATCTATAGGAGTATCAATTAGAACAAAGAAAATATATTTGGGAAATAACAGTGTTTTAGAAGTTGAAGGGGATGGAAATGTCAAAGTTGATAATGGTGTGTTCAAAAATGTGAAGTTAGTTCCTGAATTGAAAACAAATTGATTATTTGTATCTTGAATTGCAAATCAAGTGTATAAAATAGAGTTCTACAATAAAAAAAAATTAATTATGGATGTGAACAATAACTATAAAGTGACTGCAATTGGTAAAATGGATAATGGATTATATAAATTTCAAGAATTTGTTTGTAGAAATGAAGATTAGAATTTGTGTGCTATTACCAAATATGATGAAATGAGAAGGATATGGCATGAATGTATAGGATATATCAACTACCAAAGCCTCAATTTTATGGAGAAACTACATATAGATCATGGGCTTCCCAAAATCTCACCAAAACATAAGGTATTTGAAGGATGTGCAATCAAAAAGAAATATGTGGAAAGTTTCCCACAAGAAAAATTATGGAGGGAAAGAACTCCTCTAAATTTTGTTCATAGTGATTTAATTGGTCATGTGTATGATGGAAACCTACCTATGTGGAACAAGCTCAGACATGCAAACATTAGAGATAAAAATAATACAAGTTACATTAACATATAAAAAACTTAGTTCCTACACAAAGCTTCCAACATAACCTTAGATGAGCTGAAACAAGTGCACCCAAGAATTGTTTGAATTTATCTTAGAGAGGAATGTGGGTGTTCTCTCCAAACACAAAATATAAATCCCACTTTGATTAAATGATAAATTAAATATGCAAACTAGATGAAATGATATTGAATACACTCAAGAGCTAGTTATGGAGAACTAGTCTCAAACATTCAATGTATGAAAGAGAAGTAGACATGAACACTAGATACAAGATCCTAACATTGAATGAAAAATCTAAGCTTGCAACTACTACAATGAATACAACAACTACCAAACAAGGTTAGTATAAAAGCTCTAAATGCATACAAGATAAATCTAAGCATAAACTAGTATGTTAACTCTAATGAAAGAATGATGGATCATTTACTCTTGGAAAGGCTCATATTCATAGGATTTTGGATGACTTGGGTGAGTTGGATCACATGTGGCATCTACATAGGTTCCACATGAAGGAAACATAAGCCATGCAAGAGTCCAAGTTTTTTCACACATGTGTGAGAAACTTGAGATGTGATGGGTCAATGTGTACTTCAAGTACACATGTAAGAGATCTTGTTATAGATGTCATAGATTTAGTCCAATGAGGCATTTTTGTAAAGTGTATGAAAGTTTCATTAAGGTTGTAAGAAACATTGTTTAGACATTTTTAGAATTCTTTGAAAAAGTGATTTTCACAAATTTTCTCACACGTGTGTAAGTAAATAATTAGGACTAATGGGTGTAGGAATCCAAAAATTAGCCTAATTAACCTTAGTTAATTAGAAAATAGGTATATTTGTTGAGATTGATGTGGAATAGGGTGGGATCTAGGTCTATATTTAGGATTAATCTAAATTAGATTTAGACTGATCATAGTTTAGCATAATATTAGAATGTGAGGGTAATAAATAAATTAAAATTTATTTAAAAGGAGAAATTAATGGAGGAAAGGTATTAAATAAAATTTCATACATTTAAGGGGGATGTATTTAAATTAAACTTAAATACTATAAAATATGAACTAAATTTAATTAAATAGGTGGAAGAATATAAAAAATATAATTATTAATTAAATATTTATAATGTTAAGAGATAGTTTTAGGTGTCTACATTTATTTCATCTTTGATGTAGCTTGGAGAATGGCATCTTGTCAAAGAAAAATAAAAACAAGATTCCCTAGAGAGAAAAAAAGGTCCTAAGGAAACGATGGCGAAGGAGTGTGACCCCTCAACAAAATAACACAAAAATTTATTTTTTGTGGAATTTTCTTTAAAAAGAGGCAGAATAGAGGAAGAAGAAAAATGGACCCTTGCATGACTTATGGGATGATCAAGAAGAAATAGGGCAAAAAATGAGGTCCATGATGGAGAACGAGTCCCAAGGGGCCTATAAATAGTCCATGAGGGCCCTATAAGGAGTCATTTTACCCATAAAGAGAAAAAAGATGAAGACAAGAGAGAGTGATGGATGATTCTCGAGACCACATGCAGCTAAGAGAGCACATCCAGACACACCAGGGGGCAGCTGACGTGGGACCATCAGTGAGTACCCTAACTGAGATGAGTCATTAAGTTTTAATTTCATATTTATGGCTAGGTTAGGGGAATTTAATAGGAGGGAAAATTCAGTTAGGGTGGAGACAACGATCGCTAGATCATCATCTATGTAGATGATGATCTACCAATTGTTGTTTGCGGAAATGACAATCAAGCAATCGTCATCTTTGTAGATGATAATCAAGGATTGTCATCTATAGGGACAAGGGTCAGGGGAGACAGATGATAATCAATATATTTTCATCTTCCTGGATGAAGGTCAAATGGGTTGACCGAGGGTAGATGATGAAGGCCCCTATCATAGATCAGTATCTCTGTTGATTGACGTATGCATTTATTATCGTCTATGTAGGGTAATCAACATCTCTACGAATTAGATCAAAAGATGTAGGGGAAGGGGTTTTGGAGTGATAAACAAGGGAAGGGGGGGTTGAGGATGCCCTAGGATGGGTAAAAATGATTGAAAATCATGATTTTTGAATGCAGGAGGTAGGATTAGTCTTCAAGTCATGAGAGAGCTTTCCAAAGACCATGGGATTGGTGGGTGAGCTGACCCCAACAGAGTGGGGGAAGGTTTCATTATACGGATTAGATCATGTACATCTATGGCCATGGTTGAGAGCACATAATGTGCTCATGACTGCATTGATTGAGATGTGGCATAGCCCTACCTCTAGCTTCCATTTCCAAATGAGTGAGGCGATGATCACCCTATTTGATGGTTGGAAAATATACCACATTCCTATAGGGAGCTTATTCTAGACTACATGCAGAAAGGCCTAGACCTGTGTGTAAAGGTGGCGTTTGGGTGGTCATATGATCATATACCCACTGTAAAATAGTGGTTACCATGGAGGGTGGCGATGGTAGTGTGACCACATTTGTGAGGGGTCACCTTATACTTAGTAGGGCTCATTAGAGAATGGTTGATGTCAGACCATCCACAGCATGGAATTCTATTAAGGTGGGTGTGAATATAGAGGGTCATGTTGGAGGACAAGGGAGAGAGATACTGCTGGGGATAAACTATCCTTGAGAAGTTATACTATTATTTACATATGTGTTCCTACCGAAGAGGCAGGACACTGGGGGTGGGAGTGACACTACTACTAGCATGGGCATGGGAACATATCATTTTGGTATGCCCCATTATACTTCACAAGACATGACATGCATATGAGCCCTATTCCTTTAGGTACGAACCACCTATCAAATATGAGTTAACAAATTATGTTGGCCACTGGCATAGGAAACTCGACGAGATGTGGGGGTTTGACTGGACTCCTTATGTAGGGTGTGAGGCATGGGGGAATCAGGTCCATAAGTAGTAGGAATATACAAAGGATGGGTGAGAGGATTTTTCCTACCTTAGGTTTTCTCAGACTAATTATTAGCTCATAAGGAGGAAAACATACATAATTGTGCAATACATGTCATCATGGGTACTGAGACAGTTTGGTCAGTTGCAGGATGCAGTCCCTAATTCTTTTCCTCATCCACTAGTGATACATGAGGTTGGAATATTATGGGGGATTGGGGTAGATTTATAAGGTACGAGAGCATCATGGTTAGGTATGGTAGTGCTTCTTTAGCAACGTGGACAGGATCTGGTGTGGGATGCAAGATTGACTCCTGCATATGTGTAGTGGTGGGTCATACATATGTCTATCTGACTGGCCATATATGGGCTTATTAAGGAAGATGAGAAGTTTCCAGGAGGGGAGGATATTTTTGGGGTGGATGAGGATGATGGAGGATATGGAGGAGGAAGCGGGGGAGTAGGGGGCAGAGAGTACAACCAAGGGCGATGATAGAGAGATGGTGGGGATAGGTTTAGATACTCATAAATAGAGTCCCTCTAGTAATTATAGTACAGGTACAGGAACCATAGTTGGCATAGGTGCAAGGAAAGGTGCCACAGGGACCACCTCCAAGTTATATTGCATAGGATTGTTAGTAATAACTGAGAGGGGGGGTGAATCAGTAGCCTCAAAAATATTCCAATAATCAACCCAAAAAAACTTAATACCATAATATTAAGCCTCTAGTTATCTTCAGTCCTAGAAGATGAATGCCTCCAAATACTATTATCAAATTACTACTACTCATAATGCTTTTTTAAACCTTCTACTATATGTTTACCAAATAGCAATCTATTAATTTACCAAAAGACAATAAATTATCTAGAGTATACCGATCAATCTAAATTAGCTATGTGTAATGCAAAACACTAAAGTAATGACTCATAAACACATTGACACATGGATTTTTAACATGGAAACCCTGTTAGGGGAAAAAACCACTTGGGACTGGTAACCCAAAATTTTCACTCTTTTGAAGTGATCTCAGTGAAGAGCCAACCCTGTTAAAGGTTACAAACACACTGTTGGGTGTGACCTTGTTAGAGGATTTAAAAGTTTAGTCTGTCACTTGATATCGGGCATCTTTATGCTACCTTCCTTGATCAAACACTCACTTGGTCTATCAATAGGTATCTGGAATCTCATGATATCTTCATGATCAAAATTTTTGATACTCCTTGGGATGTATCTCAATATAAAAAGGATCTTTAAATCTCTCTTGATGAAGAGACTTTATGAATCAAAGGTTAAACTGAAACAATGTGATCTGTTCACATATACAACTTATACTTGCAGATTTTTTGATGTATTGTAATCTCATAAAACTAATCTAGTCAATATATCTCAGTTAATACCTTTTCTCCACTTTACTTCTGCTTGGTGAAGTTGTGCTCTATTGCTCAGTGTCCGCAAAAAACTTTAGCTCTTTCCTCAGCTTGATTGATCAGGACTGTATGAAGTTTCTCTTCATCAGCTTCTCTTCAGTATCCTCTTTTCATTCATTCACCCACCTCTTAATTTGTAATGAATTAATTTGTCTCTTTATAGACATGATATCACTTTTGTTAGGTTCTTGACTTTCTTGATCTTGGTGTGATCCAAAATTCTCTCCAATTAGATTTAAAGAAAAACTCCTGTTTTATCTCGCAGAGATCTTCTTGCCAACTGGACAAAATTTCTTTAACTCCTTTACTTATCTTTGGCTTTATCTTGTCGATGAAAACAAAGATAACTACCAATTAAGTCCATATTTAGCTCCGTCAACCAGATATTTTGTCATTTCTGAACTCAAGTTAATTTTGGTGTTTAAATCTTTGATAGCTTTGGTCAACACTTTAGTTCTCCTCAGGCTTCTTTGTCGGTTTACACTATGTTTCTGGTCATGGTTATGGTTGTGATTCTACTTGTTGGTAATGCTCATCGGTGTTCTTTCTCAGGCATCACTGTGACTTGAATTTTGGTGATCTTTGTCTGTCAATTTCCACAGACCATCAGTGTTTGAAGTCACATTGTGAATGCTTGTCTTTTATGCATTACTGATAGCATAATCTCTTTCTCTTTAATTCTTTGAATTATTTGACACTTTGATTATAACCGATTAGATTATATCAAGTTGAAATCAATGAAAATACAATCCATTAACTAATTTAATTTCTTGCATTATCCTTCTGCATTTCGGTGATCAACTTAACATCTTCAAAAATTCAATCAGTTACATGTGATCAGTCTCTCCCTTTGGCATTGATGGCAACTTACTACATTATCATACTATACTATTACTAATACAATATGAAATATAATAGTTTCATCAAGCTTTCCTATTGTAACTATTACAAATGTTTGACTTTCAATAAGCTCAAAGTAGCTTAGATTTGTTTCTTGAAAAATGATTGTCTTCAATCTTCAATCCCTTCACTGGATATATGTATCATTTGATATCTTTGTTCTCATATGTGCTCTGCCTTGACTGTTCCTCTTCTTGATAATCTCTTTTTCCTTTGACAGTAATCTTTCTCTTTGTTTGAACTCTCTCCCTTTGTTACTTCTCTCCCTTAGATGGATATTTCATATGTAATCAATTTTTCTACCTTTGAATATTGATTAACTCTTTCTTTCTAATTTTCAGGAACTTCACTTTATGGATAATGATATAATCTCTCCCTTTTTTATTCAATGAGATAATCTCTCCCTTTATCATATCTCTCCCTTTATGATAATGAGATAATCTCTCCCTTTGACAACAATGCCAAACAAAAATAATTCTCATTGTTTTTATAACATTCCATTCTTTACATAATATATTCCTTGAATTTCCCTATCCATTAGAAATACAATGTCTCTGGTTTTCAGTAAAAATTTGTACCTTTCTATGTATAGATGTATATGTTGCTGTCCATCTTAGTGTTTGCATCAACATGACTGATCTTCATATTTGGTATAGGATGATGCATCCTCCTAGTTAGCTTACTGACTGATAGACAAAGGTTGGACCCCTAGTCTCTGTCTCAGGTACTCAAATGTATCCTTCAGTAATGGCTTGGTGAATATATCAGCTAGTTGTTCCTTTGATTGAACATATTCCAATGTCACTTCCTTTTCTTGCACTTGTTCTCTTAGATAGTGATACTTTATAGCAATATTATTAGTCTTAGCATGCATGAATGGATTCTTAGAGATGTTAATTGCATTGGTATTATCACACTAGATAATTACTAGTTCAAGAATCTTCATATTCATACCTTCTAGTAATTGTTTGATCCATGCAATATTGGAGCAATTTGTAGTAGCAGTCACATACTCTTCTTCTGCAGTAGACTGAGAGATGCATCCTTGCTTCTTTCTAATCCATGTGACAAGTTTGTCATCCATGAAGAATTCTCCTCCAGTTGTTCTCTTTTGGTCATCAATGTTTCCAGCCAAATCAACATCTGTATAGACTTGTAGCTCAAATTTTCCTTCTATTTTATACCATAAACCATAGTCCTCGGTGATCTGTATAGACTTGTAGCTAAAATTTTCCTTCTCTTTTATACCATAAGCCATAGTCCTCTGATACCAATTTTTAGTAATAACTGAGAGGGGGGATGAATCAGTGGCCTCAAAAATATTCCAATAATCAACCCAAAAAAATTATTACCACAATATTAAGCCTCTAGTTATCTTTAGTCCTATAAGATGAATTCCTCCAAATACTATTATCAAATTACTACTACTCAGAATGCTTTGTTAAACCTCCTACTGTATGTTTACCGAATAGTAGTCTATTAATTTACTGAAAGACACTAAATTATCTAGAGTATACCAATCAATCTAAATTAGCTATGTGTAATGCAAAACACTAAATTAATGACTCATAACCACATTGACACATGGATTTTTAATGTGGAAACCCTGTTAGGGGAAAAACCCACTTGGGACCGGTAACCCAAAAATTTCACTCTTCTAAAGTGAGCTCGGTGAAGAGACAACCCTGTTAAAGGTTACAAACACATTGTTAGGTGTGACCTTGTTAGAGGATTTAAAATTTTACTTTTTCACTTGATATCTAGCATCTCTATGCTACCTTCCTTGATCAAACACTCACTTGGCCTATCAATAGGTATCTGGAATCTCATGCTATCTTCATGATTAAAATTTTTGATACTCCTTGGGATGTATCTCAATATAGAAAGGATCTTTAAATCCCGCTTAGTCAAGAGACTTTCTGAATCAATGGTTAAACGGAAACAGTATGATCTGTTCACATATACAACTTATACTTGCAGATTTTTAGATCTATTGTAATCTCATAATAATAATCTAATCAATATATCTTTATTAATACCTTTGCTCCACTTTAATTCTTCTCGGTGATGTTGTGCTCTATTTCTCAGTGTCCGCAGAAAACTTTAGCTCTTTCCTCAGCTTGATTGATCAGAACTGTATGAAGTTTCTCTTCATCAGTTTCTCTTCAGCATCCTCTTTTCATTCATTCACCCACCTATTATATTGTAATAAATTAAGTTGTCTCTTTATATACATGATATCACCATTGTTAGTTTCTTGACTTTCTTGATCTTGGCGTGATCCACAATTCTCGCCAATTAGATTTAAAGAAAAACTCTTATTTTATCTCGCAGAGATCTTCTTGCCAACTGGACAAAACAACTTTAAATCCTTTACTTATCTCTGGCTTTATCTTGTCAATGAAAACAAAGATAACTACCAGTTAAGTCCATATTTATCTCTACCAGCTAGATATTTTTTCATTTCTGAACTCAAGTTAATTTTGATGTTTAACTCTTTGATAGCTTGGGTCAACACTTCAGTTCTCCTCAGGATTCTCTGTCGGTTTTCACTATGTTTCTGGATGTCGGTTATGCTTGTGATTTCACTCACCGGTGTTCTTACTTAGGCATCACTGTGACTTGACTTTCAGTGATCTCTATCTGTCGGTTTCCACTCACCATCAGTGTTTGAAGTCACATTGTGAATGCTCATCTTTTATGCATTACTGATAGCATAATCTCTTTCTATTTAATTCTATAAAGTCTTTGACACTTTTATTATAACCAATTAGATTATATCAAGTTGACATCAATGACAATACAATCTATTAATTGATTTAATGTCTTACATTATCCTTCTGCATTTCGGTGATCAAATTAACATCTTCAAACATTCAATCAGTTACATGACATCAAGGATGTGCATGATATAGTGTTTGGACAGTGAGATGGCCTGTAGACATAGTTTGGGAGGTTACAAAGACTATTAGTGACTGACCAGGCATCAGAGGGCATTTTATAGATAGAGTTAGCCAGGGTCTAGAGGGTACTGACATGATAGTGAGCATGAGTGTAGTGCCCACCCATAATTTACCTTTCAATAATGATGCCAGAATATTTTGGTTATTTTCATGATGATTATGCATATGTTAGGATGATTTTACTCACCCCATACTTTCATGTGTATGGTTGGAATATATCTTTTACATTACCGTGTGGTGTGTTTATCTTACATTTTTGTATGATGTGTCTGATGTGGTAGAGGACAGAGATGTATTTACTTGCATTGAGAGATCCACACATTCGACCAATGCCTATCATTGTCTATTATATGCACATTATGTACATGCTCGACTTTATGATGTAGATTTGTAGGTATCAGGCATTGACTTCCCTGAATTGTAAGGATGAGTGTGCCCTATTGCAATATCTCAATGGTAAGAGAGGGGAGATAACAGACAGATCCAAATCCCAACTTAATTCATTATTGTTGTGAAACAATGGATAAGTATCTTATTTCCTATCTTCTAAATTCATTAAGGTGACATCATTCGTGAACCTTTCCTCTTGTGCTTGCTTGTGGTATTTTTTGGTTTAGTCAGTTTTGCCGTCATTTTGTCTAGTCATGTGATCAATGTGAGTTATGTGTTAGTTGGTTTAGTGATTTTTAATATTACTTATGTAATTAATAATTGAATCTTATTAAATTTGGAAATATTAAATATAATTTTTTTGATTTAAAAAAAGTAGCCAAGACAAGGGGGCTGACCCGAACAGACACAGCCAGCATGAGAAGTGAAGACTACCAGTAGATTACCAGCACACTATGAAGGTCACCACACCCTCAGCCAATACCCTTTTTTTTAATCAAAAACCAAAAATTAAAAGTAATAGGCCCCAACTCCAACATGGAGCTGGTAACCAGCCTGTTACCCCTAACAAACCCCAGCTTCACCTTGAAGCTGGTAACTAGTCTGTGGAAGTAAGTATCAAAGTAATTATGATTAATAGTAAAGTAGGAATTAATAGCAAACTAGTAACATAAGTTCAGCAGAAACACAAAAAGTCCCACATTGGCTAGCCAACGAATCCAAACAAAAAATCAAAGCATGGAAAACCAAGAAGGATAATTGGGGTTTTTACCCCAACTGTCCAGCAATAGCTTGAGCCAATCCTCCACAAGGAATTGGAATAGCTTCTCATCCGTGTTCTCTTCCCCTAGAGTAGATGCCTTCACCATTTTTAGCAGCTGGAGTGTGGTTGCCACTGAATGCATAACCTTAACCGCAAAACCAGCCACCATGTTGAAGCTTTCACCAAGTTTTTTTTTTTCCTCCTTGACCTCCCGCAGATCCATCTTGGAGACCGAATCAAGGGAGGAAGTCTAAAGAGATTTAATATCCTTCTGAAGTTGTGAAATTTCACTCTCTATGTTTAGTACGCTCTCAGTCTCTACTTCCTTAACCTCTGAGGTCTCATCTTTGATTTTCCCATCAACCTTGGGGTTCTCAGCCATCACCTGGGGGTCTGTTGGCAATGGGGTAGTGGGCTGCGAGTCCTCAATCTTATCTTCAAATAGTTTCTTCTTAGAGAGATCCATGGTGAGTAGAATGAAGCTAGCTGAAATTTGGGGAGAGTCATGGCTCTTCTCTTCCCCTTCCAAATCCTAAGGGTTTTTTCCTTTTTCGCACTCCTCAATCTTTCTTTTCTTCCCCTTTTTTATGTTCCCATTGGTGTAAATCTTCTTTCCCTCCTCCTTCTCTGAATCTTCCTCTTCCTCCTCATCTTCAAGGTATCACTTCCTAACCACTTTCTATTTGTATCAAGTGTGTGTTGCAATTCTATGGGGCCTCCTTCTGCTATCATTATCTTCCTCCTCCTCCTTAGACTTGATAGTGATTTGGGTTCCACCCGTGGACCCCGCTTTATTCTTCTTAGATTTTTCTGGGGTTTTGGAGGAAGATGAGGGGTAAGATAGGGAGACTGTCACCTCCTTAGGAACCTTCTCATGCAATGTGAAAATTCCCTGTAAAGAAACAATCCTAGGGGGACATAATGCAAGGTAGAAATTGTAAACACAGAGAATAAGCCCTTGGTGGAGAATGCTATAGTTCTTCTTGGTTTTTAATTTTTCCCTAACATCCAAAATTGTAGCTTCAAGGGAATGAAGCAGGTAAAAGGGGAAAGAGATGGTATCATTGTACTTGAAATGGTTTAGAAGGGGAAAGTGGTAGTTTTAGTAGGTGCCAAAGCGGCCTTCTAGAGTAATATACTTCATGAGGATGTGTCAAACATCATTCCATAGGCTTGGCATCTCCTCCCTTTTAAATCCTCCATAGATTAGAACCAAGACCTCTGACTTCTTGAAGAATCTTTTCTTACCAGAATCATCATGGCTCTTCATTATTTTTTTGTATTTATTCCCTTCAATGGAAAGCCCCGTAGCCTGGGCTATAACTTCTTCATTTTCCTCAAAGGTAATACAATTTATTATAACCTTACACTCCATCTAGGTTTTCACCGGCTACATGGAGATAATTTCATCGCAGCCTCCCATAGCTTCCATGAAAGGATAGAAACCACCCTCCTTTAGGTAGGTCACTACACACTAGTTCTTAAGGAGCTCATCCTCAATTCTAGGAGGTCCCACCTGTACCATATCACCACCCATATTAGAGTTGTACTCTAGATTCACCTCTTCCTATATCTCCACTGACATTCCACCTTTCACACCTCTTCCCAGAACCCACTTAACCAGAGTCTTGCATAAAACTAAAAAATCACAGCACTAGAGGGCGGAAATACACAAGGCAAATAACCAGGTGGGAATAATATTTGTCATTTTAATGTGTTGGCAAGTACCAGTCACATGGTTGGCCAGAGTGATTGCAGAGCCTTCACATATCATAACATGATTGTCTTTCCCATGATTAATGTACCACTTAAACCCATCCATCTTGTCAAGCTCTTTCAAACTCGTGCTTTTCCCCATGTCAACTCCAAATTTGAAAAATCCTGTACTTTTTCCAAAATTGGAGCCTGTCTTTTCATAATTATAATAATATTAAAATCCTTCCCTATAACTTTTTTAAAATTTGAACTCACCCCAATCCTCGTGATCTTGTCTGTCACCTCTACTATCCAATCAAAAACATCCTTGTACTCCATAGGTTAATTACCTTTTTTTGACAAGCAAGGCAATTAGCTTGGAAAGGGAGCCCAAGTTTCTCCAATGCCTTAAACCTTGTTGATTAAGACCTATGGTTTCCAGCTTGTCAACCACCACATTTCCCTCTCTAAAAATGTGTTGTATTTTGAAATTGTCGAATTTGGGGAGCAGTGACCAGATGTCTTGCAGCATATTAGATAGCCTCCAACCAACTTTAAAATTTCCCTTGACCATTTCAATAATAATTTTGGAGTCACCCTCAATGACTAGCCTTTTAACTCCCAAAGTGACCGCCACCTTTAGGCCCCAAAAGAGAAAAGAGATTTCTTCCACGTTATTTGATCCTGATCTGAGATTTATTGCATAAGCAATTATCATTGTGCCATTTTTGTCTCTTAAGATACCTCCACCCGCAGTAGATCCTTTGAAGGCAACTCCATCAAAATTTAGTTTGGTGAAATTTTCCTCTGGGGGGAACCACTTGGTATTCCTTCTCACCACTATCTTAGAGAAATCAAACTCATAGATGGAGGGAGGAAGCTTCCAGTCCTTAGCCACTGAACAATCAAACACCTTGGGGGGAAAGGGGGGATTTTCTAGTGGCAAGTACCAAGGTTGCCCTTTAGTAGATTCACAGCCATCCTCGTAGTCCCATCAACATCTTTTTCTTCCCCTCTGAACACCCGATTATTCCTTTCCTTCCATAATCTCCAACAAACATGTGGGGATAATAGCTTCCAAAGGGTGTTGATAAGTGGGTGCTTCACGAGGTTCCCCCAGTTGCAAACGAATTGGTCCAAGTCCTCCATGAAGACCCAATTTAATCTCATATTGCTCATAATTTTGGACAAGTCTAGAGTCACATAGGGACACTGAATAAGGATGTGGTTGATAGACTCATCATGTATTTTACATAGGGCACATCTATTGAAAAATTGAACTCCTCTTTTATGGAGGTTATCCAGCATGAGAATTTTTTCATGGAGGGTTGTCCACCAAAATAAATTGATATTGGGGATTAATTGGGGGATCCGAACTTTCCCCCAGCTCTTTTCATCTGCCACAGCTTTTAAGTTAGTTAGATAAATAGATTTCATTGTGATCTCCCCTAATTTGTTATGACACAAAATGGCTTTGTCCTCAATAAGGGATATAGGAATCCTGATGCCATCAAGAAGATTTTGAATTTCATTTATACAGGGCGACACTTGAGTCTGATCCTGAAAAGCATCAGCAAGAACTTTCCATTTCTTATCTTGAGAGATGTAGTCACTGACTTTACCTCCAAAGTGAGAAATCAATTTATCCTTGATGAGCCCAAACTTTTCCCGTCTGAGGGGTTTTTCCCCTGTGTGTGCTTGAATGTGACCTCTAAATCAGGCACAAACTTAGCATAGTCTTTACTCAATTTTTCAATTCACAAAGACAAACATGAATTGTTTATCCTGCAAACTCAATTGAAGTGACTTGCTGCCTCCTAATTAGTTGTGGATGTCAAATTTACTCTCAAAACGAGAGCCAACAACCTGACGATTGCTAACATGAAGGATTTTTAAAGCATGAGAAAAGATGAAATTGCCATTATTCTATGAATTGAAATGCAATTAATCTATGAAAGAAAATTTCTCTTAGTCTATGAAAGTGAATTGCAACTAGTCTAGAGCTGAGATTGCAAATACTCTATGAAAGCAAAATGCAATTAATCTAGGAAAATAAAATACTCTTAATCTAGAAATGAAGTGCTTTTAAAATAGAAAAGGAATTGCATTTAAACTAGAATTGAAATTGCCTTTAACTAGAGAGCTTGGAAGAATCAATTTGATATGTTAGACATATAAATGAATCATAAATGAAATCAACATATCTTAAATTCAAATTGAAACTAGCTTAATTATGCAATTTTAAACTCAAAATCATGAAAGAATTAAATGCAAATTTGACTATAAGTTTGATGCTCTCAAAATCATTCTCCTAAATGAAGAAAATGAGGTCCAATTTATAGAAAACCTTGGAAAGAGGGTGAAGAGTTTATTGAAAAGAAAGGGTTGCCTCTTCATTCTCATTTGAGACAAAAATGCAAGAATTATTTAATTAAAAGGATGGATTATTGCCACATGAGTGTCCTTTCACATGGAATTATGAAATTTCTTTTTGAGGATAATTCATCCAATAATTAAATAACCTTTCAATTCCTTTTATGTATATTAGCTAAAGGGGGTGGAATTAATTTAATTAAAAGCACTTAGGACTTTAGAATTAAATCAATCAATCATAGGGATTTTTAGCTAATAAACCCTGAGAATTTAGGAATTAAATATAATCTCAGATTTATGCAAATTTGGGTTTTCTGCATTTGAGACTCAGTCAATTAAAGTCAATTAGGAGAAGAATTTGCCTAGTATAATAGGACTTCGATGATGAGAAATTTGAAGGAATGCACCAAAATTGATTGGATTATAAGGTGCCAATTTTGGGGTGTTACATCCCCCACCCACCAGTCTTCCCAAAAATGGATCTGGGTGCCATTTCCGACCACCCATTTTAAACCTGTGAAAATATTTCCTTTGCTTTTATAAATGAAATTCTAGATTTTTGAGCGGGAGAGTAAATTTTAACCATAGGAGAATTGGTCATTGGAAAATTATTTGGCCTACATAATTCTACTCCAACTAGAAGTTCCTCTGAAGAGCTGCCATCCCATTTCAGTTATCAGAGCCTTATTTAGGTCCTAGATTTTTCTCACTCCCAGACCTCCCACCAGCTTTGGTTGACAGATAGTATCCTAGTTAACCAGGTTCATTCTAGCTTTTTCCTCTGTCCCTGACCATAGAAGGTTTCTCTAGATTTTTTCCAATTTCTCCGTCGTTCTATCATTTATTTTGAAAAGAGATAGGAAGTACAGAGGAATACCTTGGAGAGCTGCTGAAAGCAATTAGAGTTTTCCACCATTTCTAAGGACCTTGCCTTTCCATCTAGCTAGTTGTTTTTGCATTTTTTCCAATATGGAGTTATAAAATTCATCAGAGACCTCCTTCACCATGAGTGGGAGAGAAAGATAGGTATCCAAGAGTGTTTCTCCCTTACAGCCAAGACATTCCACAATTTTCATCTAAGTTCTCTGTTCAATGTTGAAGAAGTAAATTTTTCTTTTTTTCAATTAATCACTTGACTAGACACCATCACATAATTATTCAGGAGGCCTTTCTATTCTCTTGCTTCTCTAATGTAGGCTTTTCCAAAGAGGAATGTATCATCTACAAATTGTTGTAAAACTTCCGGGGAAGAGTGGAGGCCTTTTAAAACCAGTAATAGATCCAACTCCTTCCAGTCTCAATAAGTTCTGAGCCAACACCTCTGCCACCAGAAGGAAAATATATGGGGATAGTGGGTCCCCCTGATGTAATCCCCTTTCTGGAGTAAAGACCCCCAGGGTGTTTCATTTACCAGAACAGTAAAGTCAACCGTTTCCACCGCCACCTTTATAATTTTAATGAAATTATCATAGAAGCCAAATTTCCTAAGCACCCCATACAGAAATTTCCAGAGAACCTTATCATATGCCTTGGAGATGTCCACTTTTAAAGCCATACCAGCATTTTTCCCTTTCTCCATAGAATGTATGATTTCATGAGTGGTGATAACAACATCAAGAATTTGTCTTCCCGAAACAAACCCCTTCTGGCTGGGATTAATTATTTTCTTGAGAGCGGGTTTAATCCTATTGGTGATAATTTCAGATAGAATTTTATAGGAAGTGTTATAGAGGCTTATGGGGATAAATTCACTCATGCATTTAGGATCCTATACTTTAGGCAAAGGACAATGTAGATTTTATTAATTCTTTTCAAGATGCTGCCAGTCCTGACAAAATTGCGGGTAGCATGGATGAGATCATATTTGAATACTTCCCAAAAGTGTTGGAAGAAGGTCAGGGGAAACCCATTTGATCCCAGGGATTTAAAGGCTCCCATAGAGAAAACCATAGTTTTAACTTCCTCCTCAGAAACTTGAGACAACAGGACCTCATTGTCACCCTCAGTAACAATATTAGGGATAACTTCCATAAGAAAGTCAAAATCATTATCTATCCCAATCTGAGCCAGCCTTCAAAAAATACCTTGGAAGAAATCCGTAGCATAATTACCAATATCTTCATCCTCCAAAAGCTGGCACCCATTAGCATCCAGAGATTTAATGGTGTTCCTTATTTTATGTATGGAGGCCGACCTGTGGAAGAAAGTTGAGTTTTGGTCACCCTCCTTTAGCCATTAAACACGAGACCTTTGTTTCCAAAATATTTCCTCCCTTTTCAGGTTCTTTTTCCATTTTATCCTCCATCCCTCCTCCTCACAATGATCATCCGAGGTAGAATCACCTGATGCCATACCCTTCTGGAGGTGTTTGAGTTTCTCCTCAATTTCTTTTTTGCATTGGAAAATGTCTCCAAACTTAAATTTACTCCACCTTTGGGCCTCCCATTTGATCATTTTTAGTTTTTCATCTATTATGTACATTTTCATTCCCCTCACCGGGGTATTCCACCATCTTTTAATACATTCTTCAAATTCACTGTGAGAGTGCCACATGATTTCATAATGAAAGGGATGGGGTCCATTTCATTTTCTTTCCTCCTAATCAAGGATCAAAGGGGAGTGGTCAGAAATCATTCTCGAAAGGAGAGAGAGGCTGATCAAGGGAGAAACATCCCATCCTCCTGATAACATCCATCTATCTAGTGTAACCTATATAAGGTGTCTCCCTTTTCTATTGTTGGACCAAGTAAACCCCATTCCCTATAGATCCACATCAGCCAAATCATTGTGTCTAATAAAATCTGCCAGCTCCTACATACTTTCCGAGTAATCTTATGTGCCCTTGATTTTATTAGATAGGAATAGAGGTGTATTAAAAACCCACAAACACATAGTGGGGTGGCAATGATTAGCTTTAATGAGGTTAGAAATTTCCCCCCAGATTCTACCATGTTCACTTCTAATGTTAGGAGCATAAATATTGTACAAGTACCAGGAAATATTATTCCAAGTAAACAACACAACAAGGAAGTTATGAGAAAAGGCCACATCATTTCTAGATATCTTACAAGGGTTCCAGAGAGTGGCCACACCACCAGAGGCCCCATCAACTTCACTATACAGAAAGGCCACACCTTGCCATATATTATCCACCAGCAGAGTGAAGTTTTGATACTTCATTTTAACCTCCTAAATAAGAACCACATCAAACTTGAACTCAAGAATATACTTCTTTAGAGAAAACTATTTTTGTGGGATGTTCATGCCTCGTATGTTCCATGAGAGGAACTTCATCTTTTATTTTTTTGGGAGTCTTCTAGGGTTAAGTGCTTCTCATTGGAAATATCCCTTGCTACTTCTTTTTTTCTTACCACTCTCACCATCGGTCGACCGACTTAGGTTTCATTCTCCACATCTAATTTTTTTTTGGTTTCCACACTTTCATCTACCTTCTTGCCTCTAGTTTTCCTTTTAGGTTACGACCATTCAAAGACATGAGTCGATGGAAATGAATGGTTCAATAATGGTATTTCCATTACCTCTCCCACCCCATTATGGATTGGGGCAGAAATTCCCCCCCCATCATTTAAACTACTCTCTTCACCAACTTCCCTTTTAGTCATCATGCTTCCAAACTCATGTGCCTTCTCCCCATTTTTGTCTTCTTTATTTCCTTTCTCATTTGGGCTTCCTCTATGAGAGTTGGGGGCTACCCTTAGGTCTTCAACAAAATCTCCTTCTTCTAGGTCTGCCACTTTCTCAACCTCTTTATCCTTTCCATTTACATTCTCCTCCACCCCAGATGCAGGAGATGAACTCCCATCAAGGGGGGAGGGGCCTCTGTGAATACCACAGTCCCAACTACCTGGTCCCGCACACCTTCCTTCACACTTAGAGACATTGAAGTAGGTCGCTCAGAGTCTTTCTCTTCAATCCTAGTGATTACCTTGTAGTCTGTCACCACATGCCCATTTTTACCACATTTCTGGTAGTGTAGAGTGGCATTCTCATACACAATGGCCTGATTCCAGTTTCCCCATTTGGATTTAAGCATCACAAAGTCGGGGAGAGGATTATTCATTGTCACATTCGCACAGAATCTTGCGAATACTAGCCTAGTTTTTTGAATGGTAACCGTATCCGTTGCCACATAGTTTCCAAATGAGTTCCCAATCCATTGGAGTACCTTTTCATTTTAGAATTCAAGGGGAATTATAGGTAGGCGAACCCACACATACACATCTTTTTTTAGTTCAACCTCTAGATTGAATCCTAGCTTCCATTTGGCCATTAGCAATGCGTGTTTACCATAGCACCAACTTCCAGTAGAAACAAGAGTATAGTCCTCCGTAGCATTAAATCTAAAGAGGAATAGCCCCCCCCCAGCATAGCCAATATAGACAAAGTCCACTTAACCTTCCATCTGGAAGTAAACCACCTGTGAACCATATCTATAGTGGGCCTAAAAGAGACAAACCTCCCCACCAGGGCAAGTTGTAGAGAGGTAGAAATGCCTTCAACCACACCATTTGGGACAAAAATCTCTCGGCCAAATTCACCTACCAATAAAATAGGAGGAGTAGAGGTGTCAGGAGTCTCTTTCCCCAACACCGCAAGTTTCCAACCCCCCCATAGGGCCCTCTTTGTTTTCCACCACATGTTTGGGGCAAGAATCCCCACCTTCCTAACTCTGTAGGTGAGCAAACACCACAGAGGAGGTAAACGAGGAATCCATGGCTCTGGGGATGTAACAGCAGTCACTACCATCCCTATGAGAAAAAACAAAGAATAGGTCAGGGCAGAGAACCTCTGTGCTCCCCGGATTCCCTGGCAGAGAGGAGGTCAAAGCCAACATTCAAAATACAAATGGGCAGGAAAGTTGCAGTCGACAGGTTGCAGAGCGTAAAGAATTATCTATGCTCAACCACGATCTTACTTTAAATATAATGTTATTTAATTAATAAAAATTAATTAAATACATGTGTTAATTAAAAATACTTAATTAAAAATTCTAATTTTGGGAATAGAGGATTTAATTAATTATTAAATCCAAAATAGAGATTTAAAAGCATTATTAATGAACGGATATTTTATTATCAATTTGCATATTATTAATATGCTAAAAATATTATGTGTTAATTAAATAATATTATGCAATTAAAATTGCACATTCTTTTATTAAAATAAAAATATAAATTTAAAGTAAAAATCTAAGTTAATTGGCTAAATTGGAAAAGCGCATGTAATTATTAATTATTATAAAAATTAACTCTTTTTACTCAATTTTAAGTTGAGTTCTGTTTAATTTATTTTCTGATTTGAGTTTTCAGTTGATTTTTCTTTTAGGGTTGCATGAGCTTTGGAAACCCTAGGTTGAGTAGGTTTTCTTTATCAAGTTTCTTTTGGTCATTTTTGCACACACAGGTTGCACAAATTTTTACAAGTTTTGGCTCTAAATTTGAATTGAAAGAAATTGTGAAAGCTTAGGATTTTCAAGGTTTTGGATTGTTCTTCGTGGCTTCTATCAACTAGTGATTTGAGGTAGTGTTTGAATCCTTTATTTCAGTACTCAGATCCTCGTCTTCTATGTGTCTGAGATACTGAAATCCCTTGTGTGAAATTCCTTATTTGCTTCGTGTTTCTCAATATTAGAATATGGTTATTGGTATTATTTTGTGGTTATGTTTTCTTGTTTGTATGTCAAATCTATAAACCGCAATGTTCAATTTAGAGGAAACTATGTTTAGGAGAATCTGTTAAAACCCTAGGCTCTCTTTGAGGAAATTCAGGCAAACATTAGAAAACTTGAAATTAATTCAATTTGGGTTTGATTAAAAAACTTCGTTAAAACCCTTGGTATTAAACCATACAAATTTGATAGAAACCATTTTAGAATATTTGGTTAAAAATATATGTTTTAGGAAATAAATGAATTTGTTTCTTAGAATTAAAATAAAAATAATTATATTTTTCATCTTGTCGGATTGTTCCTTCTATTAAAAAAATTAATGATAATAAATCAATACATAAATAATTATCTATTATATATTCATATATAGAAATGACCTCTTTATTGAATTTTTAAAAAGAAAATTTATCTTTATTTATTTTAAATAAAGAAGAACAAAAAAGAGGGAAAAAAAAACCAGAATGGGGGCCACGTAACCCCATTACTAATATTTACTTTTATTATTTATTTTAAATAAAGGTTAAGTTAAAAATGAGTTTTGTCTATCTTATTTATTATTTATTTAAAATTTGATTAGATTAATTAGTTTAAAATTTATTTTTATATTAGTTTATTTATAAATGTTTATAGTTAATATTTATTGATTGTTAATGTAGATTAATTTATATTATTTGATTTATAAATTAATTTATATTAATTTTGTTAAATGTTTTATTTTTAAATTATATTTGATTAATATTTTGTTTTATTACGTATAATCTTTAGGTTATAACATAAATTGTTAAGGACTTATATTTTGGATTATATATTTACTTTTAAAATTAAATTTATATTTAAATTTAAGAGTTCGATTATGAGAAAAGGATTTGGAATATATTTATAAGATCCTAAGTTAATAATAATGGATCGGGGATTATGGATAATTTAATTAACTCATAATTAATTTGGGGTACGACTTAATGGTAATTATATTATTTGATCATAAGATAGTTTATATATGGATATGTTATTTTAATTTGAGTTTTATTTTACCTTTATTGTGGTTAATTTTTGTTATGGGTAAAGTGATGCCCTATGATAGATTTTGTCTTCTGAGACTTGAAGTATTTTATGGTTTTTACTTTTTATACTTTTTGGTTTATATTGTAGAAAATTCATAACCATTTTCATCTCTCGATTGGTTCTTGTATTGTTTTGTATACATCTATTGCTTATGTTGTGTGTTCTCTGAGTCTCCAATTATTATGTTATTTAACCATGAAAAGGTGATGACCACTTTTGTGTTGAGCGCTAATTATCCATGTCACCTTATTTCTACTATTATGGTGGTTCAGTGTTCTGAATGATTATCTTGTGGATTAAGTTAGTCCATGTTTGGAGATGGGTTCTTGTGTTATTTTGATGATCATCAATATTGTGATGTGATACGAGGATTTGTATTATTCTGTTGAGATGTCCAGTATGGGATGGACAGTTTGGATCCTTGTATAGGATGATATATTATTTTTTATGCTCCAGCATTTTCATTTTTGATTATCTTAATTTATGATTTATGAGAAGTCCTCATGGTTTTGGTTTTTTCTTTCTTTTGGTTCTTTTGATTGGAGCATTAGGGTAGGTTATCTTGTTGTGTAGTATGGGGTGGCTTGCAATAAGTTTTGGGGCCTACAAGTGGCAACCATGATCGCTTAGTGTAAGTTTTCTTAGTCAAGTGATAACATAATACATAATTGGGGGGTTTTAAATCAAATAATAAGATATGGTACCTCACCCATGCTTGAGCGCTTGTATAGGCTAAGATGGAGGCTGAGATGATGCTTGTCGCCCTGCGAGGTATGGTTATGGCATTGTTAATAGTTTCCTCTGGTTGAGGATTCATTGATACCATATATGGCCACTAAAGTTACGGGGTCCAAAGAGACTACCAGGATGTGGTGCAGAGGCTAGTGGTGAATAACATATCTTTCATAGTTTAATGACTCTTTCCTTCTTTTCTTGATAGCAACTAACTCAAACTTCAATCACTGATCAATCTAAGACCCACCCCACTCCATAGACCCATCCCATCTCCAATCTCTTTATACTCCACTCGACTCCAAATCTTGAACTTCTTTCACCCCTTCAAACCCATACCACTCAATCATGCTCAAACTCCATGTCATGCACCCTTCATCCAATAGGCTTCTACAGCCACAACCATAAACCTTACTCAAAATGGTGATCCTAAACCCTCTAAGGATCCCAACACACCAAAATCACCTACACACCAACACCTAACTCTTTATTGTATTCCTTCTATCTTCTTTGACCAAATTGTCCATTCTTGCACTATCCTAGTAGTACAACGGTGAGGGTTTTTTAATCCTTTATCAAAATAGTTCCCAACAAGTTTTCAAAATATTCACATATTTGAATACCCTTTTCCAAGCATGAAAACATACCACAAAACCAACCCTATGTGTTTTGGATCAATCCTCTCAAAACTGCCACTGTCCCTCAATTAGGAGGGTTAATTCCATCACTTTTACAAAGAAACTACCCATTATCCTTGTCATCAGACCTTGACACTTTCCACAAAGTCCTAAAATGACCCCAAACCATATATTCTACAATCAATTTTGTGCTATGACCTTTCTAAATACAAAATCCCTAATTTTCTTCTTAAAACACCTAAAATCTAGGGCTTGGTCAATCTCTTACCTCCAATCACTATGTCCTTAAATTTATGGATGACTCACCATCCTTAGACCATAATAGAATGGATTCTACCATAAAAAATACCCCCTCCAAAGGCTAGATCTTCTACTACAATACTCATGCACCAAGCACGTTAACCCTCCTCACTATCAAATCGACTCTCCAGCCTTCATCACTTGCAATATCCTTCTTGTTTCTGTAGTATTCATTTTAGGGAAACATATTACAAGTGTGGACCCATCCCCAAGTTACATTATTTACAAAAAGGTGATGGATCCAAATTCATAGTGAAACTCAAAGAAAAATTGAGAACCTCTACAGAATAGTCAATACTAAAACCACAAAACAAAGTTATAGAGGTTTAAAATTGATCTAATATGATTTAAAATCCATCATGTAACCATAACCAAGATTTTGGATTGATATTACATCAAGAAAACTTCAAAACTTTCAAGAAAACAAACTTTTATTGCTCCAAATAGTTGCAGTCCGTACAGAATGAAATCTCCCTGTCAACCTCTCATGCCCTCATGCCTTCTAAGGCTTACATAGACATATAATAAATGCTATAACTGATCCCAATCGATTGGAATTATTAAATATGCAAGATAGTCTAGTTTTTGACTTTTCCCACCATTTGGCATCTAACTGTTACACTTCAAATCTTTAAACACTAAAACTTGTCTAATTGACTTCCTACAAACTATGACTTCAAAATTTTTCCATGAAGGACCTAAACATAACATTAAATTCACTAATTCTAATCTAAGACTTAACCTTTAGCATTCTAGGCCTAATATATCACCCTATGCATTCAATTCCTTGTTACACCATTACATGCCTTTATACATTAGGTTTATTACATTCCATTACATCCAATTACAAAATTGACTTCAACTCAAATTACATTCATGTTTTGATCTTTTAGATCATTCAATCTTCATGAGAAAACCAAGTGAATCCTTTGCATGTCTTTGTTAGGGTGCCCTGCACCATACTCCCAAGGATCAAATTAATCCAAGTCCTTTGGATTGGTGGGCTTCTTTATTTTCTACCAGTCTATGTCCACTACTTTTTGAGGACCTACAACATAATGGTGTCCTCTATTCATTTGCATCATGTACTTGCATTCAATCATTAGGTGCCAAGCACTAACTTTGTCATCTTCCATATCTATGTTCCCATATATGTCTACAAAATCATTATTCACATGATCAATGATAAGACATCCATGCAATCTTATCATAAAAGTGTTAGAAATAAAAATTATCAAATCTTTCTTATTCACCAAAACATATGTTTGGTACTCCACTCATCCCTTCATTTGGTTCCACACTTCATCTTCCTGCTTGTACACTCCTTGTGAGATCTCCACATGTGTAGAAACTTTAGTCACTAAGGTCTCTTCATTACCATCTTCTCTTACATCTTCATGCCCCTGTCCTAGGCATTCTTCCACTACACCACCCTTAGGTGGACTTCAATCAACAAGTTTGATAGGGACTCCATCAAGCTTCTTCATTAGGATCACTTGCATGGAACCAAGCCACACCATGCTCTATCAGAGTGCACATAATTCCTTATGCCACCATATTATCTACATATTTTTAAACATCACAAATTTCCCTCAAATACATCAGTGTCTTTAGCCAAGCAACTTGATCAAGCAACTATCTCTTACCAAGTTCTCACTATCCCAATAACCAAAAATATACCTCCTTACTATCTCTAGATAGACCCAAACACAGAGAGGTGTAACTTTTTAAGAAGATCCAAACTTATCAATCTCTCCAATGAGAGTGGGCACAATTATTTTATCACCAACATACTCCAATTTGAGAAAGATCCAACAGCTGGTTGGAAAGATATTGCCCCCTCACTGAACTATGTTTTTCTAAGATAGTCATCTTCAACCTTCTTCAACAAACTACTCTCTTCCACCACATCCTTGCACATCTATGCAACCAATTCATTATATAAGTATATGTTACATATATTGACTTCTCCCACCAATCACATTAACCACAGGGGGTGGGAGAGTCTATCTAATCATGGAGAATTCAAAATCAACAATGTTGATTGCAAAACATTTTATTCAGGAACAGTCAATACACCAGTTGATTGTTTGCCTTAAAATATTCATTAAAATTCAAGATACTTGCAAGGACATTTAAATCTATCAATTTAGAATTACATTACGCCATCACCTAATCAACAAAGCATTTATAAACAATTTTGAAGTCAGTTACAATGACTGTAACCCTTACGATAGATAACACAGTTTGCAAGAATTTTTTATTTTCATTGATTTGGAACCATTTACATTGGTTCTCTATCACACCCAAATCTACCTCCTTTTAAAATCACATGGATCCTCTCTAATAGATCCCCAAACACTCGACAACCAACCTAAAACTACTTCAAACTACCTAAAATTGTCTACAATTGTCCCAAAACCGACTGTTATCTAATGCTAACATACAAAATGATAACCTATTATTGTCATCTCAACAAAATGATGTCTAATTCCTCTCAAAAGATATTTCAAAGGTTTATAAACAACCTTTCATCCCACTCTTATCCCATAGCCCTTACATGAGCCTTCTAGGCCATATTTGCATACAAATGCAAATTTACATCTTTTTGCACTTTGAGTGCTTTTACATGTTTTAATGGCTCTATTGGCCATATTACAATCATGGATGACCTTATAGGTCTTTAAACAAATATCTACCCAAGGATCCTCAAATGACCCCCAAGGTACACTTTAACCCCAAATTTCCATTAAGGATTACATTGTTTGATCTCAATACAAAATTATCAAAAACATATCAAAACACATTTAATGGACCATTTTTGGTCTTATTACATCAAATGAACCTTCAAGGCCATGTTTATCCTTTTTCCCCCTAGGATATATTCAGTGACCCTAGTGTCCTCTTAGGCCTTTGTCCTTGTCCCTGGTGCTCCTACACCATACTCCAAAGCTTGAAAACCTTTCCAAGTCCTCTTGGAAACCCGCAAATAAACACATGTTAGTAAAAATTAGGCCTTCATCTTGACCTTTGGCAAATCTAGGTCCTCTTGGAACCATGCAACTCTCCCATGTATCTTAATCTTGCATCTAGGCTTGTATTCCTTCACCAATGTGAACATGGCTTGCCCATTCTATTGCTTCTCCTCACTCACCATAATTCCAATCAGTATCTCTATGCTAGGAGAAAATTTAGTCAACTTTTGAGCCATCTCATGGCCCATCTCTGCAAATATAATGTCTTCTTTGAAGGTTGTTCCTTCTTGTGCCTCCAAAACTCCTCCATAACTCTTCCATTCTTAAAATATAGCATAAAATATCTCCCACAAATCCAACTCATCTCCAAGACTCTCTAGGCCCTCCTCTATGTTTTCTCCTCCACCATTCACAAAGACTTTTCCACAAGTCTCTACACCTCTCATCATAGGTGCATTCTTCCTTGCTGCTGCAACTAGTTTCTGAATAGGTCATCTTATCTTCTTCTTCAACTTCAAGTGCCAACTTGTAACATCTTTAAGCATACTCTCTGGTTTCTTCAATATTTCTTCACCTTCTTCCAAGGCTTTCATCTACTTTATTCTTTTTTCTTGGGATCTTTTCCACTTCTCTTCCTGCTCTTCCAAAATCATTCTTAGGCTTCTCAACTCTTCTTATCTCATCCATTCTATTTATTTCTTCCTTGATTCTTCTTCCTTCATATTTATTTCTCTTTCTTCTCTCTCCTTCTTATCACCATATAGGTACTCCTTCAATGCCTTAACAATTTCTCTTTCACTCCTTGTCAAAGCCATCTCTTATCACCAATCCAGGATTCATCAGATGTCAAGCCACCACTTTGGACCACTCTTAGAGGATAATTCAACTCTAAGCATAACAAAGGACGTTAAACCTTCCAAATCCTACAAAATTTTCTCCACCACTCAACCTAGGATGCTCCTAGGCTCTAATACCACTTGGTGCAGAGGCTAGTGGTGAATAACATATCCTTCATAGTTTAATGGCTCTTTCCTTCTTTTCTTGATAGAAACTCACTCAAACTTCAATCACTGGTCAATCCAAGACCCATCCCAATCCATAGAACTATCATAGTTCAATATCCAATCTCTTTAAACTCCAATAGACTCCACATCTTTAACTTATTTCACCCCTTCAAATCTATACCACTCAATCATGCTCAAACTCCATGTCATGCACCCTTCATCCAATAGGCTTCTACACCCACAACCATAACCTTACTCAAAATTGTGATCCTAAACCCTCTAAGGATCAAAACACACCCAAATCACCTACACACCAACACCTAACTCCTTCTTGTAGGCCTTTTGTCTTCTTTAACCAAACTATCCATTATTGTGCTCTCATAGTAATACATCAGTGAGGTTTTTAAAATCCTTTCTCAAAATAGATCCAAACAACTTTGAAAACTATTCACATATTTTAATACCCTTTTCCAAGAATTAAAAAATACCCCAAAACAAACCCTAGGTGTTTTGTACCAATCCTCTCAAAACTGCCACTGTCCATGAATTAGGAGGGTTAATTCCATCACTTGTACAAATAAACTACCCATTGTCCTTGTCATTAGATCTTGAGACTTTCCATAGAGTCCTAAAATGACCCCAAACAATATATTCTACAATCAATTTTGTGTTATGACCTTTCTAAATACAAAATCCCTAATTTTCTTCTCAAAACCCCTAAAATCTAGGGCTTGATCAATCTCTTACCTCCAATCACTATGTCCTTAAATTTATGGATGATTCACCATCCTTAGACCATATTATAATGGGTTCTACCATAAAAATACCCCCTCCAAAGGCTATATATTCCACTACAATACTCATGCACCAAGCACATTAACCCTCCTCACTGTCAACTCGACTCTCCAACCTTCATCACTTGCAATCTCCTTGTTTCTATATTATTCATGTTATGGAAACATATTAAAAGTGTGGATCCATCCCCAGGTTACATAATTTACAAAAGGGGGATGGATCTTACAAATTCATAGTGAAACTCAAAGAAAAACTGAGAACTTCTACATGACAGTCAATACTAAAACCACAAAACAAAGTTACATAGGTTTAAACTTGATCTAATATGCTTTAAAATCCATCATGAAACCATAAAATATCTTCTCAATTGATATTACATCAAGAAAACTTCAAACCTTGTAAGAAAACAAACTTTTATTGCTCCAAATAGTTGCAGTCCATACATAATGAAATCTCCTTGTCAACCTCTCATGCCCTCATGCCTTATAAGGCTTACATAGACATATAATAATTGCTATAACTGATCCTAATTGATTGGGATTCTTCAATATATAAGGTAGTCTATTTTTAAGAATTTTCCCACCATTTGGCATCTAACCATTAGACTTCAAATCTTTAAACAATAAAACTTGTCTAATAGACTTCCTACAAACTATGACTTCAAAATTTGTCAATGAAGGACCTAAACATAACATTAAATTCACTAATTCTAATCTAAAATGTAATCTTTATCCTTCTAGGCCTAATATATCACCCTATGAATTTAATTACCTATTACACCATTGCATGCCTTTAAACATTAGGTTTATTGCATTCCATTACATCCAATTACAAAATTGACTTCAAGTCAAATTACATTCATGTTTTGATCTTTTAGGTCATTCAATCTTCATGATCCAACCAAGTGACTCCTTTCCATGTCTTTGTTAGGGTGCCCTGTACCAGGATGAGACTTAAGGGTTAGATGTATATGATGACACCTTCTTATACACAGTCTAGGTTTTCTACATGTGTCAGTTGCCCTTGATTTAGAGAGTTATCAAGATCCCCTTGCTTATTTTACACTGCCTTGTTTGCTTCTATTATCTAAGTGGGTTCTATTGTTATCTCCTCAGCACGGTGGGAGTGGACCTTTGGTTCCTCATAGTCAGGTGGTAGTGATTCTTATTTACATTGAGATTCAACGTTTGTGACTTTTTCTTGGATGATCCTTGATGTTATTGTACCTTCTTGTTCTTCATTATTGATGACTTTATCTTTTCTTTCTTATCTTGTATTTTGTTTCATTATATCAGCTATGACATTCTTGTATTATTGTATTGTACTTCATACTTGGTTTTACCACATACCTTGCAACTTGTGCAGTAGATGTTGGATCATAATGATATCAGTTGTATCTAGGTTTCATTTATGGTATGATGTTATTGTTATTCATTTGCATTATATGAAGATGTTATATTGTTTAATTTATTTTAGTAGATTAGTTAACTTATTCAATTCTACATCATGGAACCCTTGGGATTTGTAATTTGTAAATGAGTTGCATTTATGAGTATGTATTGTCTTAAGTTATATTGTTTCCGCATTGTTATTCCTTTTCAATTGTAACATTCTTGGGTTCCCTAGCAGGGAATTATAATGAGAAGATAGGACTCAGGGTGATCTAGATATACTACAGGCCTAATTTGATGCAAGAGATTTTTCCATTATCGAGACTCATATAGGGGAAATAGTAGGGAAGCAGGAGATAGAGAGGATGTAGTAGGAGATAGATGCTCTAAGACTAGAGCTACAAGGGGTGAGAGTAGATAGGGATATGTACCATTAGGGATCAAAGGAGTACATGTGATAGTGAGAGATCATCATACAGGATGCTACTAGATTGGGGGTGATACAGGTGGTATAGGATGCCTTCGCAGCACACAAATGAGAGACTCGAGTGGTCTGCAAAATGGATTACTATTGTCATCTGTATTATGAGGTTGTTCATGAGGGTTAGAGGGTTGCAACATTTAGTGAGAGATCTTCCACTCATACTATAGGTGAGGGTGCTTCACAGGCCTTAGTAGGGATGAGACCTCCATGGGATTAAGGGGGAGATGGGATGTGGGCTATAAGGACATCTTCTCATCCAGCATCATGATCTGTATGAGTCAGTTTTGATACACATGCAATTTTTGAGATTTTGGATGTACAAAAAAATATGTACATGTATATTTGATGGACTATGATGCATCTAAATACTTTTGGATACTTTATTATTCTTTCATGATGAGATATATATATACATCATTTGATGGTCCTATGTGATGTGTGTATTTTTTATTTCTATATGCATATGTTATCAAATGGATGATGGATTTATTACTGACATGTGTGATGTAGGATGTGTGTGATTATATATTATGTGATGGTTCTGATGTATCTTTGATGCATGGCTAGGTGGATGTATGTGCATGTGATTATTTATTGTGGTTATGAATGGATAATGCTTATATTTAATAAATTTATATATGTGATGTATATATATAGTAAATTTATAATGGTGTAAAATGTATAATAAAATGTCGTATACTTGGATTAATGATTAATGTTATGGATAATAATAAATGGATAATGAACTGTAATGCCCAAAATAAACTGAGCAAAACACAACTAACAAAATTTTTTGATAACCGAATTAAATATTATAACTAATTCAACTTACGAAAACAAACATAACTTTAATTGCGTGGTCACTTTGTTTTAATAATAATCTTGGTATAACTAGGGTAAGGTTTAAAACGTAACTCA
>MU227947.1:23597-44758 GCA_018584345.1 Thuja plicata | reverse complement strand
TAAGAATGATATCTGGATTATAGATAGTGGCTGCACTCACCATATGACCAGTGACAAAGAAAAATTTAATACTTTTGAGTATTATAATGGTGGTACAGTAAGAATGGGAAATGATACACCTTGTCCATTTGAAAGTAAAGGAACAATAATGTTGAATAACCTGATTAAATGTGAGAATGCTTATTGGGTAAATGGATTGAATTATAATCTACTGAGTGTTTCTCAGCTGAGTAATTCAGGTCACAGAGTATCATTTGAAAACAAGAAGGTAAATATTTTCAATGAATCAGGAAAACTGATTGGTACCGGTGAACAGACTAAAGGTAACTTATTCTATCTGAATGACACTAACCCCACTTTCTTGATGACTAGAAATGAAGACATATGGTTGTGGCAAAAAAGATTGTGTCATGTTAATTTTGACAACATGATGAAAATAAGCAGAAAAGAAGTGTAAGAGGCTTACCGACGATGACAAAGCCAGACAACATCATGTGCAAAAAATTGTCAAAATGGTAAAATGAAAAAGTCTTGTTTCAAAAGTAAAACCCATACATCTGATGATATTCTAGAATTAGTCCATAATGATTTATGTGGACCTATGAGGACAAAGAGTTATTATGGAGATAGATATTTTATTCTCTTTGTTGATGATTACTCTAGAATGATGACAATCATGTTTCTAAAAGAAAAATCTGAAGCATTCAAGATGTTTAAATGGTATAAGGTAATGGTATAAAAACAAAGTGGTAAGGATCTAAAATGTTTGAGATTAGATAGAGTAGGAGAATTTATATCAGATGAATTCACTAATTTATGTAATGAGCATGGTATAAAAAGACAGGTTTATGCACCAAGAACACCATAGCAAAATGGAATTGCTGAGAGAAGAAACAAATCAATAGTTGATTGTGTAAGAACACTGATGATAGAGAAGGACATCACCCAGATCTTCTAGAGGAAAGTTGTTAGCACTGCTGTTTATACACTTAATAGAGTACAATTGAAGAAGGACTCAAAGAAGACTCCTTATGAGCTATGGTATGGTAAAACACCCAGTATAAGTTACTTTTAAATCTTTGGTAGTCAATATTATGTCTTAAAAGATGATAGAAATGGAAATCTTGATGCCAAAAGTGATGAAGGTATTTTTCTTGGGTATTCTACCAAAAGAAAAGCTTTTAAATGTCTAATCAAGGCTTCTAACAAAATAGTTGAAAGTGCAAATCTAAATATTGATGAATTTGCAGAAATGAATGAGCTGGAAAGCACAAAAGAACCAGAAGAATACAACAAGTTTGTATATTATGAAGAACCCATAACTCTACCCGAGCAATAGTGCTTAAATCCATAACAACAGAATGTTGCAACTAAGGGTCAAAATGTTGTTACCGACAATCAGAATGTGGTTACCGACGGTCGGGATAATGATCAAAATAATGTGCAAGGTAATGAAGATCAAGCTGATACACAAAGAGTTGTACCTATACTTGCAAGATATGTAAGAAGGAACCATCCACGGGACCAGATCATAGGAGATAAGAAAGATGGTACAAGAACAAGAAGTAAGTATTTAAACTCAAATTGTTTAATTTGTGAGTTTGAGCCAAAATCTGTCAATGCTGCACTAGATAATGAAGAATGGATAAGTGCTATGAATGATGATATTGAACAGATTAAGAAGGAAAAAACATGGTCACTTGTGCCAAGACCAGATGACAAGAATGTCATCGGTACAAAATGGATATTCAGAAATAAGCTGAACGAGAATGGAGAAGTCACAAGGAACAAAGTAAGACTAGTATGCAAGGGGTATGCACAAGAGGAAGGTATAGACTATGGAGAAACTTTTGCACCCGTTGCTAGGCTAGAAGGAGTAAGAATACTAATTTCTTATGCTACATATAAAGGATTAAAAGTATATCAAATGGATGTCAAGTTAGCATTTCTAAATGGAATTCTTGAAGAAGAGGTATACATTGAACAACCAGAAGGGTTTGTGGATCCAGACAAGAGGAACATAGTATGTAGACTTCACAAAGCCTTGTATGGATTTAAACAAGCTCCTAGAGCCTGGTATTAATGACTTCATAACTATCCAATAAGTATTGGATTCATAAGGAATAGTGAAAATAGTAATTTTTATTTGAAAGAAGATACTAATGCTAACACTTTGATTGTTGAAATATTTGTTGATGACATCATATTTGGAGGCAATGATGTGCTATACAAATCATTTGTTGATGAAATAAGAAAATATTTTGAGATGTCTATGTTTGGAGAGATCAATTTATTTCTTGGTCTAGAGATCATTCAACAAAGTGAAGGTATTTTCATTACACAGTCCAAATACATCAAAGAGGTCCTGAAAATATTCAAGATGGAATATTCCAAACCTGTTGGAACACTGATGGCTACTAGATGCAAATTAACAAAGGAAGACAAGACAATAGAGGTAAATCAGACTTTGTACAGATCAATGATAGTAAAACTCATGTATGTTGTACACACTAGACCAGATATTGCACATGCAGTAGGAATTGTTGCTAACCCCAAGGAATCACATATGACTGCTGTGAAGAGAATCTTAAAATATTTGAAGAATAATGAGGAATTTGGCTTATGGTATAGAAGAGAAGGCAAATTTGAACTAAAAGTGTTTACCGATGCTGATTAGGTTAGAAATCTTGATGACCGGAAGAGCACAACTGGAGGAGCATTCTTTATGGGTGACAGACTTGTCACATGGATTAGCAAGAATCAAGGATGCATCTCTTAGTCTACTATAGAAGCGGAATATGTTGCTGCTACTACAAACTGCTCAAATATTGCATGGATCAAATAGTTGCTGGAAAGTATGCATATGAAGATCTTAGAACCAATGATTATCTATTGTGATAACACCAATGCAATAAACATTTCCAATAATCCATTCATGCATGCAAAGACTAAACACATTGCTATCAAGTATCATTATTTAAGAGAACAAGTTCAAGAAAAAGAGGTGATACTTGAATATGTGCAATCAAAAGAATAATTCGCTAATATCTTCACCAAGCCACTTCCCAAGGATACATTTGAGTACCTGAGAAAGAGACTAGGGGTCAAACCCATGTCTACCAATCAGTAAAGGATTGAAGGTTGCATCAGCCATATATTATCAGAATATCATTCATGAGTGATGCAAGCAAAAGATGAACTTCAAAGATACATCTATATATAGAAAGGTATATATCATAAATGAGCACCAGAACATATTGTTGTATTGATGATGGATAAGGGGAATTCAAGGAATATATTATGGATAGAAGAAAATAATTGTTTAACATGAATGTCAGATATTTGTAAAATATTTGTTTGGCATTGTTGTCAAAGGGAGAGAATGTATCCATATTATCATCAGAAACTATTCATTATCAGATTACTCCAAAAAGGGAGAGATCATATCCATAGGGAGATAATTTGTATAAAAGTTGAAAATAAAAGATAGAGACATCAAAGAAGAAGAACAGTCAAAAGAGTGAAATTGACACAAACAGAGGACACAATACATCAGAAGAAGAAACACAAAAATCTGCAAGAATCAAATCTAAGCTAACACAGAGCTTACCGGCGGTCAGACATTTTTTATCAGTTATCAAAAACAAAGTGTTTGGTAATTTGATGAATCTCAACAATTGTATTTCATATTGTATTAGAAATAGTATAGTGTGATAATATAGTATGTTTCCATCAATGCCAAAGGGAGAGATTGATGACATGCAAATGATTGAATGTTTGATAATGTTAAGTTGAAGATGATGCAAGACATTAAATCAGTTAATGGCTTATATTGTCATTGATGTCAACTTAATATCATCTGTACAGTCATGTATATAATGCATAAATCTTCAAAGAATCAATGGACCAAATATTATGCTTTCAGGAATGCATAAAAGTCAATTATTCACTAAGTGATAGACAACACCGATGGAGTGCACACCATCGGTAAAGACAGAGAAAAAGGTCACAGTGATACCTGACGAGCAGAAGACAGTGTTTCCTGACAAAGAAAAATCACAGGATGCCCGATGAATAGGAGACAGTGTTGCCCGATAGACATAAATCCTAAAGCTAACTGGAGTTACACCGATGGAACTGGTAGTTGTCACCGACAATGAACTGCAGAATTGACCGATAAAATAGAGAGTTCAGAAAATGACAAAATATCTAGCTGGCAAAGCTTAAGGATAGACTTAACTGGTTTTTTTATTTGTTTTGTTTGACCATGGTTAAGTAATTTATTTAAATAATATTTATACAATTCGCAAGAAGATAACTACAAGATAAATTAGGAGTTAAAGTTGTAAATCAATTTGGCTAGATTGTTTTTCATGCCAAGAATCAAGAATCATGAATCATGAATTAAGGAATATCATATCTATATAAGAGACAAGCATAATTCATTTCCGCAAGAAATCAGATACACGGAAGGGGAGTGAATAGAAAGAGGATGCTAAAGAGAAACGGGTGAAGGATAAACTTCATACAGTCCTGATTAATCAAGCTGAGGAAGAGCTAAATAATTCTGTAGACACCGACGAATAGTGAAGCATAGCGTCATAGAGAATAAAGTGTGGAGAAAAAGGAATTGAATTGATACATTGATCAGAGAGGTATTGTACTTAAATAGATCTGAAAATCTGCAATTCAAAGTTGCATTAGAAATAGGTCATAGTGTTTTAGTTTAACCATTGAAGCATCAAGTCTCTTAACAAAGTAGGACTTAACAATCTTCTATAATTGAGGTATATCCTAATAGATTTCCAAAAAGGTTGATTCATGAAAGTAGCATTGAATTTGCATAAAGCCTATTGACAGCCTTTGATTCAAGGATGGTAGCAAGATTTTCCTAAAGCCTATTGACAGTCTAAGAAGAAGGTTGATTCAAGGATGGTAGCAAGATAGATACTAGATACTAAGTGAAAACCTATATGTATAAAAATCCTCTAACAAGGTCACACTTAACAGTGTGTTTGTAACCTTTAACAGGGTTGGCTCCTAACAGGGCTCACTTCAGAAGAGTGAAAATTTGGGGTACCGATCCCAGTGGTTTTTTCCCTTGACAGGGTTTCCACATTAAAATCTATGTGTTATGTGTGTATGGTTTATTACTTTATTGTTTTACATTTCACATATGTATTTCTGGATTGATTGGTATACTCTACATATTTACTGAGTATTGGTAAATAAGTTTTACTGCTTATTGATAATCAAGGAGAATAAGGATAGACAAGGTAAACCGACAGACAGTTAATTATTTCAAGGCATGCATATTGTAGGGAATTAATAATTTGATGTGTATTTATTGGTGGATTAAATTTTAAAGGATAAATTTTGAGGCCACTGATTCACCCNCTGATTCCCCCCCCCCCCCCCCCTCTTAGTTATTACTAACACCATACTCTGTAAATCTACTTTTTGTACTTAGTCATTTTGCAATTCCAAACTCCAAAATTGTGTTCTATTCCTAGTGACCATCCATACTAGATGTGTTTCCATAAATGAAAACCCTCAAGTGTTCCATAACACACTTTAATGAAACTATTTCCAACAATCTCTCCCTTTGATATTGATGGCAGCACTTAGTGAAAAATGACTAAGTGTCAATACCAAAAAGATGTACACAATATATTTTCTTCTCTTCTCCATACATATGTGTCTACTCTATATATTTTTATTCTCTTCTCCCCCTTTTACATCAATGGAAAAGGTATACAAAAATGTATAATACATAACAAAATTGTGCCACTTCTTATCAAAAATTTATACCATCTTTTAGTACATCTTGGAATGCGATCTCCAAGATCTTCACTTCCTCTGACCAAGTCTTCACCAATATCTAACTCACATGAATTATCCCATTCAGTGAAAACAAAGATGTCTTTTCTGCCTTTATCTCAGTATTCATATGTTTTATAAGGGCATGCGCTATCTTCTCCATGTCAGAAAGATGTGTCTCCATAATTGATAGCTTAGGAGTGATTAAACTCTTCAGAATACCAAGTCTACCCACAACTCTCCATTTATTTTTATCCAATACACTCAGCTTATCCAATCCTATACACTTCTCTTTATAACTCTAATATAGAGTGTGAAGAGGTCTCACAACTATCCATTATCTTATCCAGAGTTACTATGTCCTTTGTCATAATCTCCTCAATGTTTTTTAGATGTCTAACAAGATTTATACAATAATTGTATAGCTTCCTTCCATGCGATACACAGCTTCTTGTCTTTGATATTATTTTTTCAATATTCCCAAATCCATGAGATAGACTTGCATATTTTCTCCAACTTATTTACAAGGTGCTTCTTTCTCTTCAGTGATATTCTTCAAGGAATCATAATGACTGTCAAAGTCATCCATCACTTTGCTCAATTTCTCTGCATTGTCTTTTGATTGGAAAGAAAAAGATATAGGTAGGAGTTTTTTGAAAGTATCAACTTCTCTTTCCATTACCCTTGACTTCTTCTCTCCTTTCTACTCAGATCTATCCTTCTCTTTAGAAAATGTGATGAAGGATAGCTTCATCAAGTCATCTTCCTCCATACCCTCAACATTAATGTTCAGATTCTTATCTCTACTTGCAAACAAAAAATATGAAGAAATAAATGTATGAATATCTTGTTTATCTTCAACTTTGATCACAATCTCCTTCTCTTCTTTAACTTCACTCATTTTCTATTCATCTTGCTCTTCTATTTCAGGAAAAATGTTTCCTTCTATGTTTTTATCCTTCCCAAAAGGCTCACTATCATCCTGTGAGGTATCCAAAGATACAGGCACACCAGAAACAAATAAATTTGGTTTCTTCATTGTACTCACAAGTTCACTAGTGTCTTCGCCCATCAACTTATCAAGACTTATTTTCAGCCATCCTTGATGACTCACCTCTTTCAATAGATTTATGCTTAGTAGCCTTTGGTGGTGATAAATTCTTAGGTTCAGTATCCATTAGAAATTTTTCCATGGCCTTTTTCATTTCCTCAACCACTTCATCATATCTTCTCCCCATTATTTTTACCAATCTAGACTTAGTCCTCAGCAAAGGTTTTAAATCTTTTAAAATCTTTTCCACTTCTTTAACTGAAAACAACGGGTAACATGTTCTCAACTACTTGTATTATGATTGTTTCATCTTTTATTGTGCTAATTGTTTCCTTATTTCTAACTTCTCATAGATTTCTTCAAGTATATTTCCTTCAACTTCTAGCAAGTTCTTCTTAAAATCAAGAAAATGATTTATCACCATGTCCTCAATCAAAATTTTATCTAATGTGTCATACCTCTCATAGTATTTGATCAAAGAAATAATCTTTCCTTGCTCAACTATTCTCTTCTCCAATATGTCAGGTTTCCAGAGTTGTTTTACCTACATTCTCTTTTCTTCTGCTTTCTTTTCTTCTTCTTTATTCTATTCTACCTTGTTCTCTTCTACTTTCTTCTCTTTTAGATTCACATCAAATTTTTTCCTCTATTTCTTTGGTGGAGAGTCTTTTTTAGTGGACCTTGTGTTCCTTCTAGGATATTCCACAGTTTTCTCTCTCTGTGATGTTCTCTTAAGTGGAGTAGGTGTAGTCTCAAATACATCAATCATAGTATAGGGTGGACTGATTACATTCTCAACTTTAGGAGGTGGTAGGGCTGTAGGAGTAGTGCTCGCTAACCCAGAATATCTCTCAGTCATATTCCTTCTAATCTCTTTCATCTTCTCTTTTTTCATACCAGCCTTTACTGATAGATCATCTACTAAGTTTTCTATTTTCCTCTTCCTTACACCTCTAGTTTGTTCTTCCATTATCTTTTTTTCTTTTCTTCAGAGGTTCCCCATCTTTCTTCAGATGGATCAATATTTGAGGATATAATGTGTTCAACCTACATAGTCAAGACCTCTGAACTGAATTCATATCCCAGAGGATAACACAACCCCTTCCTAGGTTGTACTACCTCAAAGAAAACACAATTAGTTTCAACCATGAAATAGATTGAGTCTTTGTACTTCTCTACCAATGCTTTAAGAATCCTCTCTCTTTCCTTCATCTGTCTCTGAAAGATTTTGATCATCATAAATAGTTCACCATCTATCCATGTGCTATTATATCTTCTATAGCTTTGTGTGATCTGAATTCTTGTAGGTTCACTATCTTTCCAAGCTCTAGGGTGGATATTAGGGAATTTATGCACAATATGAATATACATATATACCAGTAAAGATCCAAATCTGAATGCCTTAGTCCTATCTTTCTTAATTTGCCTCACATTATCCAGAAATTGTTGTGCAAGAACTTCGCATAAGTTATACTTAACATTTTCCTAAACTATCTTATAGGCCATCAAAATTACACCAACTGATACTGAATTAAGTCAGATGATGTAATGAAATTTATATCCTATAATCATTGAAATTAATCTGACATATTGCTAAAATATATCATTTATTTTCATCGCTCTCTTATCACATTTTGATTATGTTTGGGTTTCCACCATTTTCTTTGTGTTCTTCTCTGCAACAGGAATGACTCCAATATTATCCAATCCTATTATACCATGAATTAGGTCACTGTGAATCTTCACATGCTAATATTGAAGAAAAATAAACTGATCATGCACTCTACTCAGAAGAATCTTAATCCATTCTTCTTCATTGAATTGATAAATTTTAGTTATCTGCATGATACTGAGGTTCTCAAGATGTGCAAACTCAAATTTCATCTTACCATCTTCCCCAATCATGTCTTCCATCTCTTTAAAGATCTCATAATATCCTAGAGACTCATACTTGTAATGAATTTAAGCCCTAATGTCTTCGACATGTATAACATCATGCGATGTTTGTGAAAATGCACCTTTGAGATCATCCTTAGTTGAATTTTATGGGTGTTTCTTAAATTTATACCTAGTTCTTTCAACAACATCAAAACTCAATGGAGTATCCATAATGAAAGCTTTGAAGAAATTCTAAATACCTTTTATCTACTGATATGTGAATTTATGCTTTGATCAAATGCTCAATGTACTTGCTTCTATGCTTCTTTTTATCTAAACTTTGTTCTCCTTAGGCTCTATTCCTTGAATGATGTATAAACAATTTCTTTCGATTGATCTTATACTTCATTGTGTAAAGAAATGACACAGCTCCCAATAAATTCATCTCTACACATAATCCAGTTGATTTTAATTTGGTTTTCATAGCATATAGATTTTTAAAGGCATGCAATCATAGATATATGCTCTACAACATCTGCACATACTCTCCCTAAGCTCGCAAGAGCCTACTCCACATAATCAAGGGATGGATAGATTTCTGATGTTTTCTTCCAATGCTCCCCCTAAGGCCATGCTTAGCCATTTAGGTTGATGTAGAAATGTTAGCATCAAGCGAAGGCACAGTAGCATCTACTGACTCTCCCTGAACCAATACCTCACTAGTTTTTTTTACCTTCCAAACCTTACCACTATTTTCATCTTCAGTTTTTCGAAAATGACTCTTGAATTCATCCATATATTATGCAAGACTCTTACCAGTGTCACCAATGTTCTAATTTATAACCATAGGTGGTGGTACTCTTCTATTATGAGCTTCATTGTATCTGCACAACTTTTCAATATGTCCTGGATTGTGACATTTGTAACATGTAGGAGGTGGTTTGTTTTGATTAACCTACAACTTATAATACTTTGCAATGTGCCCAAAGTTATTGCATTTTTAAAGTGTGATATTAGTCGTTGTTTCTTCCCTAATGTAATCTTGTTTGATTCATGATTGATCAGGTTTCCTACATTTTGGTTTCTTATGTCCATATGCATGACAATTTTCGCAATATCCATCAAAAGATTTGTAAGTAATTTTACTTATATTTTTTCTCATCATGTGTCCAATCTTGTTACATCCAAAACATCTACCTCTAAAAGGTCTGATACATTCTTTAGGTTCTTCAAGAGTGGGTCTTTCTCCATCAGTCTTTGCTTCTAATTTTTCTTCCTGAGTCTTTGAGCATTCAGCATCATTGAATCCAACTCTAGTCATGTCTCCTTTAGCTTTATGTCTGTCTCCTTTAGCTTTATGTCTATCTCTTTACTCATCAATCAAGTCACTGCTCAACTGAAGTCTCTCAGTGTGTTTCTTAGCCTCAACAAGTTCACCTTTTATGATCTGATTATATTTCTCTAATTCCAGATAATTGTTCTTGTAGTGATCAAGTTCAGTCTTCATTTGTCCCATCTAAATATTAGCATCCTATAATGTTTCTTCAATTTTGTTTCTAGCATCCTTTTCATGTTGAATATCATTAGCCATCTGAATGGAAGTAGTTTCATGATTAAGCTTCAAATTTTGTTTCTCTTGTTCAAGCTATTTTATATGATCTGAAATATCATTATTTGAATCATATTTTATCTTATTCATAAGATCTTGTCTCTGACTTATGGAAAGTTTAATCTGTTCTTTTAGTTTCTTGATAAAAACCTCTGCTCTTCTCAATTTGAATTTCAAGTCATCATTCTCATCTTTAGCCTTATCAAGGTCTTCAAGTGCTGCTTCAAAGTTTTGCTCCAAACTTTTAGAATCCATCTTGGTCTCCCTTAAGCTACTAAGCTTTCTCTCCAAGGGCCAATAACACTGATACCAATTGTTAGTATTAGGTAATATTGAGAGGGGGGTGAAATAGTATTACATCACTTTAAACATGAACCAATTAATTTCCAAATTAACCAAATAAATACTAAAATGAAAATAACATAAACATACAACACATAACTCGTAACGCCATGAATTTTTTTCAAGGAAACCCTGGCCAAGGGAAAACCCTAGTGGGGATGGTACCCAAAAATATGCACTAAAAGTATCATTTCCATGTTAGGATACCTAGCCTTGTTAGGAGCTTAATATTACATTAGTATATTTCCTTGTTAGGGGAATACAAAACCCTATTAAAGGTATACTAAGCACACTACTCATACAATTAGAAATACTATTTTGTTACAATGTTTTTTCTTTAGAATGAAAAAACAAGCATCTTTTATGCTTAGGTACTTTCAGTTGTAGCTCGTATCACTATCTTTTTTATTCTGATATCAAAATGCATCCATTCATCACATCCACATAATCTCTCATCCATGCATATTCTCTTCTCACGCTACGCTTCTCAAAAATCTCTCCATATATATATATATATATATCTTATTTCATTTCCTATTCAGCTTCCAATTACATCACAAAATAGAATTAATACTTATACAAAAATTAATTACTATGTCGGAAACCATACACTATCAAAACATAGGTAATCCATAATCCAAATCCAACTTATCATGTTTGGACTTCGCGTTATACTCCCTCAATCATCATGACTTTTCATATGTCTTGTATCATTGTTACTTTGTCTTCGCATATCTTCAACTATCTGTATCTTACTGCGATCAACACCAAAACTCAAGCGACCTTAACAGAAAGTCATACACATCCCAAAAGCTTCTTCTAATCTTTCATTTCTCCATTCATCATATATTATCTTCGGTGATAAAAAAAGTACTTCCATACTCTGTAAATCTGCTTTTTGTACTTAGTCATTATGCAATTCCAAAATCCAAAACTATGTTCTATTTCTAGCCACCATCAGTACAAAATGTGTTTCCATAAATGACAACCCTCAAGTGTTCCATAACACTCCTGAATGAATCTAGTTATTTTTTCTTCCAGCATTTCTGGAGCATTACAGGTAAAAATGTTTGTTCTATTGTTAAGGATTTCTTTGGAACTAAATCTATCCTTAAGGAATTAAACTCCACTTTTATATCCCTCATGCCTAAAAAACCTGGAGCTAATACTATTGATGGATTTAGACCTAGAAGCCTCTGCAATTCCTTATACAAAATCATTTGTAAGGTTCTTACCTGTAGAATTCTGAGCTTCCTACCTAATCTGATCTCTCCCCAACAAAATGGTTTTGTTCCGGGAAGACAAATTCTGGATTCCATAATAGTTGTTCATGATAATATCCATTCCCTTCAAGCTTCCAAAAAACAAGGGTTTCTAATGAAACTAGACCTGTCAAAATCCTATGATAGAGTGGACTGGTCTTTTCTTTCTAATATCTTAAGGTCTTTTATCTTTGATAAGGATGTGGTCGGACTTATAATGCAATTGGTTTCCACTATGACCTCCTCTATTCTGGGTAATGGAGCTTCATCTAATTTTTTCACCCTTCTAGAGGCTTGAGGCAAGGAGACCCTATATCCCCCATCCTTTTTGCAATAATGGAAAAAATCCTGGTTAGATACATCAATAGCTTGGTGCTAACTGGTCAGATTTCTAGTCTCCAACCTTCCTCTGAATTGCAAAAATGCTCACATGAATAATTTGTTGATGACACTATCATGATGGGGGAAGCCTCTGTGAAAGAAGATAGGAATATGAAAAAGGCTCTGAATATTTATACTAATTCTTCTGGGTAATCTATAAACTGGGAGAAAAGTTCCTTATTCTTCAGTAATACTCCAGAAGAAAGACAAAGGAAAATTTTTGCTAATCTTGGATGTAAGATAGGGATATTCCCTGCCTCTTATTTTGGCCTTCCCTTATGTCTCAAACCTGATGAGTCTTTCTAGAATGGAATCCTAGACATATTTTACAATAAAATGGCTAGCTAGAAAGGAGCTACTTTGAGCCAAGCTGGTAAAGTTCAACTTCTGAAATCTACCCTTCAAAACCTTCCAGTTTATGCTCTTAGTCTTTTCAAAATTCCTTAGAAGTATGTTGATTTGATTGAAAAAATCTAGAAAATATTCCTTTGGTCTGGTGTTGAAGAGAAGAAAAGGTTTAGCCTTGTGGCTTGGGAGGTGGTTTGCAAACCAAGGAAGTTTGGAGGGCTTGGAATAAGAAGCGTCAGACATACTAATAAGGCCTTTCTTGCCAAACAGTGCTAGAGAATCTTTGAAGAGGAAAAGGAATGGAACTCAATTCTCAAGAGTAAAAATCATCTTCACTGTTTAGAGGAAACATTAAGGAATCCTTTGGACATCCAAGGGTCCTTCATCTGGAATAGTATTTGTAAAGGAAAGAACCTGGTTAGAAAAGGGGTCAGATGGAAACTGGGAAATGGTAGGAAGATTAATTTTTGGAATGACATAATGGCTGAAGGAAATAGATCTTAATGAGAATTAGGAATAGATGCCTACTATTTTGGACTACAAAGATATAATTGGGGAAATGGTTTCAAATTATTGGATCAATGAGGACTGGATAGACTTAGTCTCTTTAGATGTTAATCTCAAAAATATTAATAAACAACTTAATCAATGGTTCTTAACAGATAATAAACAAGACACTTTGATTTGGGTCCCTAAGATAAATGGTAAATTCTTTGTTTCCTCTGCTTCTGCCCTTCTCCATATCCAGGAAGATCATCCCATCAGCTCTTACGTATGGAATAATAAGCTTATTCCTAAAATTAACATGTTTTTATGGTTGCTTGTTCAGAACAAAATTCTCACAGTGGACAATCTTTGCAAAAGAGGATTTAATATGCCCAATAGATGTATCATGTGTTGTTCTGAAGCTAAAACTAGCAATCACTTGATGATTCACTGTTGTTATACTAGTAAGGTGTGGGATTTTGTCTTCAAACAAATCAACCTAGAATGGGTGAAACCTCAAAAAATTCAGGATCTTGTAAAACAATGGTTTTTCCCCTTTACTGGAAAATATTTTAAAGATCTCTAGAATTTGTTTCTTCCCCACTTTACCTAGAGAATCTGGAAGGAGAGAAATGATAAGGTTTTTAAAGAAAAAATCACTCCTTACGAGAATGTTGCAAACCAAATCTGTAGAAGCTTAATGGAAAATTTTAGAGGTTCTCTCCCTAGAGACTCTCCTCTAAAGAACACTCAGGTCTTCATAGATATTCTCAGTAGGAAAAATCAGGGGAAAAAAGATAAAGACTTAACATTGAGGGAAAATACCATATGGACAGCTCCACCGATTGGATGGGTTAAAGGAAACTTTGATGATGCAGCAAAACATAATCCAGGAAGAGCTAGAGTAGGTGGTTTAATCAGAGACTGGGCTGGAAATTGTCTGGAAGTTGTGGTTGCCCCCTTGGGAATTCAGAATAACCATGTAGCAGAAGCTAAGCTAGCTCTTCAAGTAGTGATTTTGGCTAAAGAGTTGGGATATTCAAATCTATGGTTGGAGGGATATTCCATAAATATAATATATTATATCAAAGGCAAGAATGAGGCCTCGTGGACAATAGCCCATATTATAGATAAAATAAAATATATTTTTCAATTGTTTAAGGAAACTTATATTTCCCACGTATATCATGAAGGAAACAAGCCAGCGGATGGCTTTGCTAATGTGGGGGACCATAATGATGTCACTAAATCATGGAAAGGGGAAGTGGATCTTAATATTGAGATCTTAAGTCTTATCAAGTATGATAAGCTTAATCACAATGAAGGCAAAATTAATACAAAAATCAATGATCAACAAGACACTTAAGATTAAGGGTTATGAAAGCTTTCAGTTGAGGGTTGTGAAAATTATGAAGAATGTTACCTCACACGGATTATGGGTATTTTCTAGCATCTTGAAACAAAGAAACCAGAAGAGTCTTGTGTTTTTTCCCGCTCGTATTCAGAAAGATCAAAATTTCTCTGTGGATATGGGAGGTGGTTTAAAAAGGGAGGAGTCGTTGGATTGCACAAAATGGAAATAGAAGAAAAAAATTGGATAAGACTGAAGCGTAGTGGGCTGACTCAATACATGGAAAAATTGCATGGCTGGGACAAAGAAGTTACTAAAAAATTTGCTGATAGCTGAAAAAATGGCAAAGTGAATTTGTGGGGTAAGTCTTTTACACTTACGCTGAGCATAATCTCTGACATTACGGGGCTGTCCATAGAAGGTATGAAATTTTATAAGGACAAAAAATGTATGGGGTCTCAAGCTTTTAATATTTTCCCTAAATATGAAGATGAAGAAGCTCTCCTAAGCAAAGGGTCTGGAGAGTATGTGGATATAAAGAAGATTAAGAGTCATTGGGAAGATATTCTAATGGTCATGATAGAGTATTTTACTCTAGATGGGCGCTACTCAAAAATCTACAATCTTCACTTTTTTTTAGTTAATCATTTTAGACATAACAAGAAAGTCTTGTTTCCTTTCTATCTACTTGGTTCTCTCAACAACAACATTATGGAGCACAGGAAAAAGGCAAGCAATCTGGTGTTGCATGAAGGTTTTATCATGCTTATTGCAGACTATGCTAGAAATTACATCTGGGAACCCATTCGTAAAAGGGTTAAAGGGACTGTCAAGAAAATCAAGCTGGAAAGAAAAAGGTGGACTTGAAGAAGAGGGCAAGGAGTAAGATTGAGGAAAATCTAGATAGAGAAGAGGATTCTGAAGATCAAACTCTAGCCCCTCAGGGTAATGAAGAAGAGAACATACAGGAAGAGAAAATGGAGGATGAGTCTGTGAATGAGGAGGACGATCTTGGGAACAATGAGGACAATCCTGTGAACAAGATGGATGATTTTGCAAATGAGGAGGATTCCTATGTGAATGAGGAGGAGATTCTTGTGAATGAGGAAGATGAGAATAGGCAAAATGAAGAAGAAAATCAAGAGGAGGAAAAATAAGAAGAAGGGGATGAGGGTAAAGAAAAGGAGGATTTGAATGAGTAGCCTAATCTTAGGGCTGGTGATAGAAATAAGAAAAATTAGAGAATGGATTATGGCTACCAAACTAATGTTGGATTTGACATTGATGATAGAATCCTTAAGAGTAATGAGGATCATGGCACTAATATGGAGAAGTGGATCAGCAAGGACATGAATGGAAGGAAGCAACACTTGAAGGAGATGAAAGAAGCCATGGAGCCCTTTAAAAATAAGCTAGAAAAGATATAAAATGATATTTTGATGAAGGTAAATAATAATAACTTGAATGAAGAGATAACGGCTAGAATCACTGCTCTGGTGGAGGAGAAGCTGAAAGATATGAAAGAAAAAATTGGCCACAATGGGCATATGATAAGTATCATTTTTAAGCATTAGAATGAGGGGCTTAAAGTCTCCATGCTTAATCTTAAGGATTTGTATGCTTATCTAGAGAGTAGCATGCTAGAGAATAAAACTATCACAATGGAAGACAAAGCTAGGAGTTCAGGCTCGAGAACCAGAACAAGAAGCGACATCAAAAGGAAACTTCCAGAGATACCTAAGTAGCTGAAAGCCCTTAAAGACTCCATTGATATGATGGAAGATATGCAGAAAGAGGCTGATAAATCCTTTGAAAGTATTAAGTAGTTTCTCTTTCTATTTCATGCTGGTAGTTATCCTGGAAGATGTGTTGGTAACTATTTTTTGGCTTCTTTTGTGTCTTTTTTTTGTTTTTCTAGGGTTAGCTGGGGTCCTTCTTCTCATTGTATAGAAAGCTATCTATGTTTGCAAGGGTTGTTGTTGTTTATCTTTTGTTCTAAGCTATAAATGGTTTTGGGTTCCATTCAAAACCTATATTTACCTTAATCAAAAACACTCCTGATTGAATCACTTTCCAACAAGGATCTCCCTGTGGCGTGGCAATCTAATATGCTCCATATCCAAATTTAGTTGTAACCAGAAACAGTCCCAACCACTTAGGCTCAAACTTTCCTTTCTTTTCATGATTCTAGAGATTCTTTATGTTGTGCTACAGGAAAAGATCACCAACTTCAAACTCATGAGGTTTGATCTTCTTATTGAATTGTAAGTGTGTGTGCTTGAATGTGACCTCTAAATCATGCACAAACCCAACATAGTCTTTACTCAATTGTTCAATTTACAAAGACAAACATGAATTGTTTATCCTGCAAACTCAATTGAAATGACTTTCTGCCCCCTAATTAGTTGTGGATGTCAATTTTACCATCAGAACGAGAGCCAACAACCTGACCATTGCTAACATGGAGGATTTCTAGAATATGAGAAAAGATGAAATTGCTATTACTCTATGAATGAGATTGCAACTAGTCTATGAAAAGAGATGCAATTAATCTATGAATTGAGAAGTAATTAATCTATGAAAGGGAATTGCAACTAATCTAGGAATGAATTGTAACTAGTCTATGGAAGCAAGATGCAATTAATCTAAGAAAGAAAAAATACTCTTAATCTAGGATTCAAATGCTTTTAATCTAGAATAGAAATTGCATTTAAACTAGAGACCTTGAAGGATGGAATTGATTTGTTAGACATGTAGATGAATCATAAATGAAAGAAACATATCTTTAATTCCAATTAAAACTAGCCTAATTATGCAATTTTAAGCTTAAAAGCATGAAAGAAATTAAATGCAAAATTGACTATAGATTTGATGCTCTCCAAAATCATCCTCTAAAATGAAGGAAATGAGGTCCAATTTATATAAAACCATGGAAAGAGAGTGAAGAGTTTCTTGAAAAGAAACAATTGTCTCTTCATTCTCTTTTGAGACAAAAATACAAAGATTATTTAAATAAAAGGGTGGATTATTGCCAAATGAGTGTCCTTTCACATGGAATTATGGAATTCCTTTTTGAGGATAATTCACCCAATAATTAAATAACCTTTCAATTCCTTTTATGTATATTAGCTAAAGAGAGTGGAATTAATTTAATTAAAATCACTTAGGACTTTAGGATTAAATCAATTAATCATAGGGATTTTTAGCTAATAAACCTTGAGAATTTAGGAATTAAATATAATGTCAGATTTATGCAAATTTGGGTTTTTTGCATTTGAAACTCAGTCAATTAAAGTCAATAAGAAGAAGAATTTGCCTAGTACAATAGGACTTCAAAGATGAGAAAATTGAAGGAATGCACCAAAATTGATTGGATTATTAGGTGCCAATTTTGGGGTGTTACATTTTTCCCCTCTTTGAATTGATGTGTGAATAGCGCATTAATTCAAAGAACAGTCTGAAGTGAAGATGAAGATTTTGGAAGTCTAGGTTAGGTTGCCAAGACACCGATCAGATTGAGAAGCAGAATAATCTAAGAGAAGATTGAAATTGGGGTTAGATTTCCCCAATGTCCACTAATAGCTGATGAAGATCCAAGACTATCTCCAGAATCAGGGTTAGATTTGCCCAATACGAAGGTTATCCCTCTGAGATCCATGTTAGATTGCCTAGATAACGGTATAAAGAGGTTTTGAGAGCCATCTTCAGAATGAAGTGTAACTTTCAGGAATTACGGTTAGATTGCCCCAATACCCAATGAGATTTCAAGAACCATCTCCAGAACGAAGCTTGATCCTTGAGGATCTGAGTTAGATTTCTCAGATACCTAGAAAGATAGATGACAAGATACAAGACATCAAGATGCCCCTAGAGATTCAAGATCATGGAATATCCAATTTTGACCATAAGGTACAAAAAATTGAATATGCCCCAAGTGATGAGATGCCCCTAGCGATGGGGATTTTGATTCAGATCAAACTGATTTGAGAATAATGTGAAAAGATTCAATGATGCAATCATCTTGCCCCCTCAGGAGAGAAATCAAAAGATGACACATCATAATGATGAGAGCAAGAAATTGTAGAGAAATAAGATCAAAGATCTAAAGATATCAGAGAGAAGGTAGGATCGATTTAGAGTGATCGAGAGGTCCTGTTGATTAGGTTTGACCATAGTTGACCAGAATTGACAAGAGTTGACTTTGATGAAAAGATTGCAGAAGCTGAGAAAATGATAACAAGAGATAATCCTAACAAGAAAGCAATGTCAGAAAATTGAGTGCACAAGTGTCTGATCGCGTCGGTCCAAAAATTTTAAAACATGATTTCGAGCTGCTTAGGAGCGTCAGATTTTGATTTTGATCATGAAAATGGATTCAGAAGATAGCTGAAGATAGAGAGCGAGGATCAAACCCTTCTGTAGTTAAGAAGAATCTAGGAAAAAAGATGAGGACCTTTGAAGAATGAGAAGACCATGAAGAGAGCACAAAAACTATCGTGATACAAGCCTAAAATGTGAATGCAAGCCTAAATGCAAGCCTAAGCTAAATGCAACCCTAGGACTTGGTTGTTGGACTCATCGTATTTATCATCATCGAGTACTTTTGGATCATCAAAGTCAATACAATCCTTACTGGTGTCACTGTGACCATAAGAATATGAATATGACTTTCATCGGATAAAATGTAGGAAACGAACATAAGCACCAAAGCACAAAAGCCAAGGTGACCTGAACATTGTTTCCAATTTGATGTAGTAAAAGTTCACAAGTAAACAAACAAAGCAATAACAGTCAAGGAGATAGTTTCAACCTCCCTTTGGCATACAAATAAACAAGATCGAGGGATGTGAGGCTTTTCCACCTTAATGCAGAAGCTCTTATCACCTACACCATGTTTATTTGACATTGTCGGATCATCGAAACCACACCAACAAGCAGTAAACAAAGAAAATATCAAATGAGATTCATAAGAACAGAAAGCATACCAGGAAAGAGTTAATCATATCTAAGCATGTTTCAAGGATTTTGAATGTGTCTATGTTTAGGGTGTTGAAAAACACCATTGTTCTTGTGAGTGTAATGTGTTTGATTTCTATCGAGAGATGTTTACGTCGTGAGATATCCGAAGTGTGTTGAAAAACACAAATGTGTCCAAAGAGAGTGTTGAGAAACACTGTTTGATTAAAGTGTTGATAAACACCAGTTTGTGCTAGTAGAGAGTTGTCCTTTGAAAAGATTACTGACTCAAGTGTAAACCAAAGAGTGATTGAAATGGGGAGCCATGCCCCCAAGTAATGAATGGATCGAAGCCGAACAAACAGATGGGAGAAATCTCAGCAATGTAGCAACAGTAGGCAGACTCGGTGAGAACCACTGGTGACTGTCACAAGATATTCTCAAGCATAAAGATTGATAATGAGATCGAAGCATTAGCAGGAAGACGCAGTGAGGACCACTGGTGAGTGATGTGAAAGAGAGTCTCAAGAAGAGACAAAGTGCTACGAAGCATCGGCAGGCAGATGCAGTGAGAACCACTAGTGACCAATACAAGAGGAGAAAGACTCCAAAAGATAAGACAATGCCCCCTAGACCAAGAACATGCCCTCAAGTATGACCAGTTTCAATCCATGTGAGGTCAAGAAAAATCTCAAAGATGATTGAAAGCAAAAGCATGAGCACACTAAAGCAGGAAAGCAAAACATTTTAGAATTTTTAAAGATTTTAAAAATTTTAGAATATTTAGAGATTTTGTAATTTTTAGATTTTTAGAGATTACTCAATCTCAAGAAAGATCACAATGGTTTGACCCAATGTCTAGCAAGGTGTAAGACATTGCAGATGGATTAGAAAGTTGATGTATGAGATGGATAGCCAATAATGGATGAAGAGGGTGAATGCGACCCTCAAAGACAGTCTCTTCAAGATTACCCAAGCTAGGGAAAAAATAAAATAGCAATGTAGACTCATGGGGCAGTGCTGGAGAGAATATAGGATAATGACCTGATGTCATGAAAAGTATGTGGTCCAAAAGAATGGACATGTCAAGAGACTTTTGAGAAACAATTTTGATCAATACCAAGGGGTCAATTTTGGATAGGACATAGCTATGAAAGTGTAATTAGGATAAGGGGTGATGGAGGTATAAGTGCATGTTTGGGATTATGGCACAGATGCTCAGAGATAGGAAGGATAAGCTTAGGATAAGCAATACCATGATAGGGTAGCATGCAAAAGTGAATAGGCTAATGGAAAGGATCATGAATGTTAGGATACATGATACTCATAGATAGGCTCAACCTTGTCAAGATCAGAAAAAGGAACATGGATGGTCACGAGCTAGCTGGATGTAAGATATGAAAGATAAGATGAGATGGAAGGATCTTGCCCCTAAGTGAAGAGTGCAAGTGGGAGGGATTATGCATGATGCATGTTTGCCAGGTTTTCATCATGGTACTTATCCTAAGCACCACCAGAAGTGTTTTTCACCATAGGATGGATTGATTTATCTTTACTTTTGCTACCAAGGTGCCTGTTTGCCAGGTTTTCACCAAGGCACCTTTTCATTTTTTTTTTCTTTTTTTTAATTTATTTTTTTTCTTCTTTTTTTTTCTCTTCTTTTTTTTTTTTTTTGAA
>MU227946.1:3418638-3481230 GCA_018584345.1 Thuja plicata | reverse complement strand
TGACTTGAAAAAGGTAACGAAGAAATATAAAGACATAGCCCAGGGTTTCAAAATACATCGTTTAACACTAGGCTTAGGGTTTTTTCAGGGTTTTGACAATTTTGCAAAGTATAAGCATGAAAACCTGCAAATTTTGTAGAGTTGAAGCCAGACTGAACAAGAAGAGACTGAAATGGATAAGCAAGAACCATAAATAGGACAAGGAACTGGTAGAACAGCCAAAACAAGAAATATTACCAACATACTAGAAGAAGATACAGTGGTAAGTAAAATTCTAAGAGCCTTACTGCCTACTTATGCTATTAGAGTATCTACCATTAAAAAAATGAGAGCAGTAGAAAATAGCAATGTTACTCTAGACAGTTTGATTGGAAGACTGATTTCATTTGAGATGAATAACTTTGATAATAGTGTCTTACCAAACATAGAGTCTGCATTCAAAACTTCTATGAGAATAAGTAAATCAAGTCATAAACACACTATGAGAAAAGATAGTGATATTGAAAGTGAAGAGGATGATCTTGATGAAATTGAAGCACTTATGACTAGAAGAATGCAAAGAGGAAAAGGTAAATTACCACTTGTTTTTTTTTAATTGTAAAGATATTGGACACTTTGCTACAAGATGTCCTAACAAAAGAAAAGATGACAGAAGTAATGACAGATCATTTGAAAAGAAGTCTGACTGAGGTGATTACAGAAGCTACCAAAAATCAGAAAGAAGAGATACCTGAGACTACAAGGACAAAGGAAAGAAGGCCAGTTATCTAGCAAAATGCAAAGATGATGATACTGACACCGAATCTGATGAAGACATCAAGATGGTGTTTGTGGTAGTAAAGGATGATTTAGATGATGATGAAGAAAGGTATGTAGAACCTGCACTCATATCTAAGGTTAGTAAAAATGATGTCTGGATCATAGATAGTGGCTGCACTCACCATATGACTGGTGATAAGCAAAATTTTGAGACTTTTGAGTACTATAAAGGTGGTTCAGTAAGAATGGGTAATGACACACCTTGTCCAGTCGAAGGTAGAGGAACTATAATGTTGAATAACCAGATAAAATGTGAAAATTCTTACTGGGTAAATGGATTGAATTATAATCTATTGAGTGTTTCTTAGTTGAATAATTCAGGTCACAGAGTAGCATTTGAAAATAAGAAGGCAAAGATCTTCAATAAATTAGGAAATCTGATTGGTACCAGTGAGCAGACTAAAGGTAACTTATTCTATCTGAATGATACTGACACCACTTATTTGATTGCAACAAACGAAGACATATGGATGTGGCACAAAAGATTGTGTCATGTGAACTTTGACAACATGATAAATATTAGCAAGAAGAGAAATGTCAGAGGCTTACCGACGATGACCAAGCCCAACAACATCATGTGTAAGAATTGTCAAAAAGGTAAGATGACAAGGTCTAGTTTCAAAAGAAAAACCCATACATTTGATGCCATTCTAAAATTAGTCCATAATGATTTATGTGGACCTATGAGGACAAAGAGTTATTATGGAGATAGTTATTTTATTCTCTTTGTTGATGATTACTCTAGAATGATGACAGTCATGTATCTAAAAGATAAATTAGAAGCATTTAAGATGATTAAATGGTATAAGGCAATGGTTGAGAAACAAAGTGGTAAAAAATTAAAATGCTTAAGGTCAGATAGAGGAGGGGAATTTATTTCAGATGAATTCACTAACTTTTGTAATGAGCATGGAATCAGAAGACAAGTCTCTGCACCGAGAACACCACAGCAAAATGGAATTGTTGAACGAAGGAACAGATCCATAGTTGATTGTGCAAGGACACTGGTGATAGAGAAAGGGATCACCCAAATCTTCTAGAGAGAAGTTGTCTTCTATTTATACATTAAACAGAGTAAAATTGAAGAAAGACACCAAAAAGATACCTTATAAGCTTTGGTATAGATACACACCAAATGTAAGTTATTTCAAAAAATTTGGCAGTCAATGTTATATCCTAAAAGATTATAGAAATGGAGAACTTGACTCCAAGAGTGATGAAGGAATCTTTCTAGGGTATTCTACCAAGAGAAAGGCTTATAAATGTCTAAACAAAGCCTCTAACAAAATTGTTGAAAGTGCAAATGTAAAGATAGATGAATTTGCATAGACAAATGAAAAGGAAAGCACTAAAGAGCCAGAGGACTACAATAGGTTTTCTTACAATGAGGAACCTAACACTCTACCCGAAAAATAATGTAGAGCTCCCAAGCAATAGATCCTTGCACCCAAGCTTCAGGCTACAAATATCAACGATTAGAATATTGCTCAAGATGATGCATAAAGTGATGGAGAAAAACATGATGATCAAGCTGATAGACAAAGAGCTGAAATTGTACTTGTAAGATATGTTAGAAGGAACCATCCACAGAACCATATCATAGGAGATAAAAATGCTGGTATGAGAACCAGAAGTAAGTCTCTAAATACAAGATGTCTTATTTGTGATTATGAGCCCAAAAATGTCAATGCTGCACTAGATAATGATGAATGGATAAGTGCTATGAATGAAGAGATTGAGTAGATAGTGAAAAACAAGACATGGACACTTTTACTGAGACCAGATGACAAGAATGTCATTGGTACAAAATGGATATTCAGGAATAAGCTAAATGAGAATGGATAAGTCACCAGAAATAAAGCCAGACTAGTATGCAAGTGGTATGCACAAGAAGAAGGAATTAACTATGGAGAGACCTTTGCACCCGTTGCTAGGCTAGAAGGGGTAAGAATACTACTTGCTTATGTTTCATGTAAAGGATTCAAGGTATATCAAATGGATGTCAAGTCTACATTCCTAAATGGAATACTTGAAGAAGAGGTATACATTGAACGACCAGAAGAGTTTGTTGATCTAGACAAGAAGGACATGGTATGTAGGCTACACAAAGCCTTGTATGGATTGAAACAAGCACCTAAGCGTGGTATGAAAGAATTCATTCCTATCTTATAATTATTGGATTTGTAAGGACTAGTAAAAATAATAATCTTTATTTGAAGGAAGATACTGATGCTAACATTTTGATTTGTTGAGATATTTGTTGATGACATCATATTTGGAGGCAATGATATGCTATGTAGATTATTTGCAAATGAAATGAGAAAAGAGCTTGAGATGTCTATGTTTGGAGAGATCAAGTTCTTTCTTAGTCTATAGATCATGCAACAAGATGAAGGCATTTTCATTACACAATCCAAGTACATCACAGAAGTACTAAAAATATTCAAGATGGAAGAGTCCAAACTAGTTGGGACACTGATGGAAACTAGATGTAAGCTAAAAAAGGAAGACAAGTCATTAGAGGTAAATCAGACTTTGTACAGATCAATGATTGGAAAACTCATGTATGTTGTAGATAATAGACCAGATATTGCACATGCAGTAGGAATAGTTGCTAGATTTTATGCTAATCCTGGAGAATCAAATATGAATGTTGTGAAAAGAATACTAAGATATCTGAAGAATACCAAGGAATATGGCTTATGGTATAGAAGAGAAGGCATATTTGAGCTTAAGGTTTTTACCGACGCTGATTGGGCTAAAAATATTGATGACCGAAAGAGAACAATTGGAGGAGCATTCTTTATGGGTGACAGGCTTGTCACATGGATCAGCAAGAAGCAAGGATGTATCTCTCAATCTATTGCAGAGGCAGAGTATGTTGTTGTTGCTGCAAACTGCTCAAATATTGCATGGATCAAACAATTACTAGAAGGTATGCATATGAAAATTTTAGAACCAGTAATTATCTATTGTGATAATACAAGTGCAATAAACATTTCCAAGAATCCAGTCATGCATGCTAAAATAAAGCATATTGCCATCAAGTATCATTATTTGAGAGAACAAGTTCAGGAAAAGGAGGTGATACTTGAATATGTGCAATCAAAGGAACAATTGGCCGATATCTTCACCAAGCCACTACCAAAGGATGCATTTGAATACTTGAGAAAGAGACTAGGGGTTAGACCCTTGTCTAATGGTCAGTAAGCTGACTAGAAGGCTGCATCAGCCTACATACTATCAGAATATCATTCATGTTGATGCAAGGAGAAAGATGAACTTCAATGATACATCTATACACAACAAGGTATTTATCTACTCCAAGCACCAGATTTATTACCAATGGATTAGGAAATTCAAAAAATATATTATGGATGGAAAGGATCCATTTGGCATTACTGTCAATGCTTGTTTTGCAAAATCTGTGTTTGCAATGATGTTTTGTTTGGCATTGCTATCAAAGGGAGAGATTTTATCCATTATCATCTCAGGAAGAGATCATATCCATCGAAGTATCCAAGGGGAGAGATGTAACTAGAAAGGGAGAGTACACACAAAGGAAGAGAATTATTGACAAAAGACATCACAAGAAAGGACAACAATCAAAGGGAGAGAGTTTGACACAGAAGGAGAACACATCACATTAGAGAAAGAAATATTCTACATCTATCTAGTGAGGGGATTGAAGACAAAAATAAAGCTGCAAGAATAAAATCAAAGCTATTTGAGCTTACCAAAAGTCAGACATTTGTATTAGTTACATTATAAAATCTTGATGAAACTATATATTTTATATTGTATTGGTAATAGTATAGTATGATAATGTAGTATGTTGCCATCAATGCCAAAGGGAGAGATTGATGACATGTAACAGATTGAATGTTTGAAGATGTTAAGTTGATGATCATGCAAGGCATTAAATCAGTTAATGTATTGTATTTTCATTGATGTCAACTTGATATAATCTATAGGGTCATGGAAACACTGCCAAAGACCTCAAAGAACCGATGAATCAAGGCTATGCTGTCAGTAATGCATACAAGTCAAGTATTCACTAAGTGACTGCATACACCGATAGAGTGCACACCAACGGTCAGAGTAAAAGAGAAGAATCAAAGTGTTACCTGATGAGCTAATGCACAACATTACCGACGAGCAAACTTATAGTGTTGCCCGAAGAGAAAAGGATGGACTAATCCGACAGAAATAATTTCAGTGTTGCCCAATGGAAAAGACAAGGACGGAGATCCAGATAAAAATTGAATTCACATTGATGGAATAGATAGTTATCACTGATGACTAACTAAAGTATTGTCCAACAGAACAGAGAGTTCAGAAAATGACAAAATTCTTAGTTGTCAAGAAGCTAAAGATAGAATTAACGGATACTTATCATTGTTTTAATCATCCAGATAAAGCCGGAGATAAGTAATTGATTTAAAGCTAAATTTTCTAGTTGGAAAGAATATCTATTTAAGGTAAATCAAGATTTTTCTTTAAATATATTGGCGAGAATTGTGGAACACGCCAAGAATCAAGAAAGCCAAGAAAAGGGGAAATCATGTCTATATAGAGACAAACCCAATTTATTCCAAATGGGGATTGTGGTGTGAACAAGAGAATAGAGGAATGATGCTAAAGAGAATCTGAAGGAGAAGAAAGTCTGCATTCAGTCCTGATCAACAAGCTGAGGAAAGAGCTAGATTCTGCAGACACCAACGAACTGTGAGACAAGCATCACAAAGCAGAACAGTGTGGAGCAAAGGTATAAGTGATTATATTGATCAGAGAGGTAATGGACTTACAATAGATCTAAAAATATGCAATTGAGTTTTATGTATGAATAGATCATTAGTGTTTCAGTTTAACCATTGAAGCATAAAGCTTCTTAACTGAGTAGGACTTAAAAGTATTTTACAATTGAGATACATCCCAAGGAGTATCAAAAAGTTTGGTCATATAAGTAGCATTGGATATGCCTGATACCTATTGATAGGCCAAGTGAGTGTTTGATCAAGGATGGTAGCATTAGATGCGAGATACTAGGTGAAAAAATATTTATAAATCCTCTAACAAGGTCACACCTAACAATTTGTTTGTAACCTTTAATAGGGCTGGCTCTTAACAGGGGTCACTTTAGAAGAGTGAAAATTAAGGTTACGGGTCCCAGTGGTTTTTCTCTTAATAGGGTTTCCACGTTAAAATCCATGTGTTATGTGTTTATGGTTTATTACTTTACTATTTTACATTTCACATATGCATTTCTAGATTGATCGACATACTTTGCATATTTACTATGTTTTGGTAAATAGTTAACCGCTTATCGGTAATCATACAGAAGAGAGATTAACAAAGCAATCCGACAAGTAGAAAATTGATTAAAGTATTTCAGTGCATACATATTGCAGGATAGAAGATAACTAGAGACATAATATATGGTTATAAGTTTTAAGATTTGATGTAACGATTAATTTTTGAGGCCATTGCTTCACCCCCCACCCCCCTCTCAGTTATTACTGACATAAGGTATATCAGATGGATGTGAAATCTACATTTTTGAATGGAGATCTGGAGGACGAGGTATACATAGAGAAACCTGATGGATTTCCTTTGACAGAAGATGAAGACATTGTTTGCAAGTTGAAAAAAGCATTGTATGGACTTAAACAAGCACCGAGAGTATGGTATGCAAGACTAGATAGGTATCTGCTTCGTCTTGGTTTTAGAAAAGGTAATGTAGAAAATAATTTATACTTAAGAATTGGTGAAGATGGAATTCTAATCATAGAATTTTTTGTTGATGATATCATTTTTGGAGGTAATGATGAAATGAGTAAAGCATTATCTAAAGAGATGGAAAATGAATTTGAAATGTTAATGATTGGTGAGATGAAATTTTTCCTTGGATTCCAAATTCATTAGAAAAAGAATGGTATTTTTATATCTCAGACCAAGTATCTTAAGGAAATGTTGAAGAAATTTGGAATGGAAGATTTTAAACTTGTTGGGACATCCATGGTGACTGGTTATAAACTTACTAATAATAATGAAACTCAGTGTGTTTTTAGACAAAGTACAGATCAATGATTGGAGGTCTAAAATATCAAACTCACACTAGACCAGATATTTCCAATGCAGTTGGAATTGTGATAAGATATCAAGAAGATCCTAAAGAGACACACCTTGCTATTGTGAAAATAATTTTCAGATACTTGTAAGGAACAATAGAGTATGGATTATGGTATGAAAAATATGATGACTTTATTTTACATGCTTATACTGATGTTGATTGGGAAAGTAGTGTGGATGATAGAAAGAGAACAGGTGGAGGACCATTTTTCCTTGGAAAAGGGTTAGTTTCATGGTTAAGTAAGAAGTAGGATTTTATAGCTTAGTCTAATACTAAATCTAAGTATGTTGCTCCCGCTATAAACTGTACATGGATTATTTTGATGAAACAAATGATGAAGGACATTAGAATAATTTTTGAAGAGCCAATGGTTATCCATTGTGATAACACTAGCACAATGAATATGTCAAATAATCATGTGATTCATTCAAATACTAAACATATTTCTATTATGTACCATTTCTTGATAGACAAGGTAGCAAAGAAGGAGATCGGATTGGAGTATAGCACAAAGGAACAAATAGAATATATATTTACAAAACCTTTGCCAAAAGATTCTTTTGAGTATCTCAGAAGCATGCTTGGGGTGAGAACCCCTCAATGTGGTAATTAATTGATATAGGAATGCATCATTCCAGTGGCTTCCAGATCTATATCATTTTCTGGACCTGATGTATGGATCTATTCCTTAGGGGGAGTGATCGCAGGAACACTACAGAACATATTTGGGTGATTTTGCACGTGGTTATTATAGACATGAAGATTTGAAAAAGCTACACCTTGTAGAAGAATGAAAAAGTGATTTGGCACCCTTTTCCATTGTTGTCAAAGTGGGAGAGATTATATGAGAAAATCCCTATTGTTTTAGGGAGAACTGTATTGAGGATATTGAGAAGATTGTATTCAGAGAGAGTACTTTACTTTTTGGTTAATGGATTTACCATATGTTTCCATAAATTCTAAAGGGGGATATTTTTGGATGATGTTGGAATTGGGTACTAATGATATTGTTGGCATTCATGTTTTGTGACTGATGTCAAAATATGTTTCTACGGAGGAAGAACAAACTAGTTATTACTGTTGTATGATGACTGACAGAAGTGTACGGATATTGTATGGATGAATCTGAATGAGAGAAGATGGGGATATGTAGAAGGATGTATGATGATCTTATTTCTAAGGTTTCTTGGCTTAATATTGCATATTTTATTAGTTACATATATTTTGGTGAAGATTGGTTAGTGGACTATGACAATGATTATTGACAAAGCGAGTCTCTGTGTTTTGAGTATATCTTACAGGCGATGATGATTCAGGTTAAGTGAGATTAAGAGATGACAAAATACATGTTAAGGAATGTTTATTATGGGTCACAAGTTGTATAATTTTTGATGGCATTAGTTGTGGCATATATTCTGGAAGAGACAAATTTGGGGTCGAATTCAGAGATGTAGCGTGTATTGTAGATTGTGAGTGTGGATTATGGATCTTGGATTATATTTGATGTATTGTAATTTATGTATACTTGTTATAGGTATTGTGTGTATCTTAGAAAGGGGTTAAATAATTATTTGTATATTGGGAAAGCTTAATTGGCCCACCTAATCAATTATTGTAATAGGATATATATGAGAGATCTTTTCTTTTGAAAAGATGTATGTATGAAGAGAAGGTGATTGATAGAGACAAATAAGTGTGGAAGCTGTGAGCTTGATTTTCTACTGGATTTAGAGGAGAGGATATGATTATTGTACTTCATTGGAACTAACCAAGAAAAGATAGTTGATAGCAGACAGATCACTGGATTATATATTTTCTACATACACTTGTGTTTCAGACAGTAAGTCCTTAAGGCTGGCATTAACCTTCATTAGGTAGTGTGCCTGGGGCAGTGAGCCCACTATTGTTCTTGACTCCTAATAGGGTTTGTCCTTTAATAGGGACTATGTATTGTAATGCTATAATAAGATCCCAACAGGACTAAACTTTTTAACATGGATACTATACTCTCATTACATTATTTGTGGGTGCTAATTCCCATCGGGCTTTTACCTTTAACAAGTTTTCCTCGCTAACAAAGGATTTTTTTATTGTGTTAGCATTTATTGTGTTTTCATTTGGATTAAAGTCTTGGTTTATAAAGTTTAATGTTTAATAATGTTTCTCACAACTGATTCACCCCCCTCTCAGTTGCGTTGGTGGACTATTATTCCTAACATAGACATGACAATGTTAGTATCCAGGCTACTAATAGCGAGAAATCCTCAAGTGACTCAGAACCTGATGAGGCCAGTATTTCCAGATGTAAAGGTGACAAAGAATTTCTCATAATGATGAAAATTATCATGGTTTGAGAGAAAGAACAATACTTTCTTGAAATAGCACGACAAGGAGCCCAACTTCCTCCTCAATACAAAGCTGAAGACATCATTGCTAAAGAGAAAGAAACTCCTTTAACACTGGTAACAAAACAACTACAAGGCTTGCAAGTTGAACTATAGGAAATTAAAAAGAGCAAAGAGAAACCAACCACAAAGTATTCTTTGGAAAACATTTGTCCATTTCCTTTCAATAAGAACTTGTACTTACCTCCATTCTCACATGGAGTTAAGATCCCAAAATTTGACAAGTACCTTGGTCAATCTGATCCAAAAGATCACATCTGGGATTTTTGTGCTCTGTGCATGGACTTCATGCATGAAAATATGTACCTCATGTGTCTCTTTCCCTGGAGCCTAGGTGGTCAGGCTATTGAGGTGTTTTAAAAATTACCCCCAGGCATCAAAACGTTCAACGAACCGATTGAACTATTTTTACAACAGTATTCTTATAACAGCCAACATCTCGTAACAATGACTAATTTGTGCAATACCAAGAAACAAATGGGAGAGCCTTTTCTAACTTTTATTCAGTGATGGAGGAAATTATTTTCTTGATATCTGTGCCTCATACCTAAATATGATAAGATGTATATATTCACTAATATGTTGATCCCTGAATTAAATTTCCATATATAGATGTAAGATCTACCCACCTTTGACAAAATAGTGAAGAGTGCACTAAAAATAGAAGTTGTGCTGGTTAGAAAGGGTGAAATCACCCTTTACAAGGAAAATAAATATATCTCTAGTTCCAAGGACAAGAACAAGTATTGGAACAAAAGTAAAAAATGTGGTAAATGACATAGTAGTAGACCATGTTCCTCCTAAATCAAAGCAAGTACTCTTCAATCTGACAAGTGGCACAAAGGCACTAAAATTTGTTGAGAATACCACCAAAGATCCTTCAAAAGGGATAAGAAATCTTATGAATGATAAACCTTGGTTCAAACCCAGGGGTAAGTTTTCTCCCCTAGGTTAATCATATGAATCAGCATGCAAGACTCTTCTGGAAAATAAACAGATCACATTGCCAGATAATTTCAGACCATATGAACCTAAGGTAAAACTGAAATGGTGGAATGATAATGACTACTATGAATTTCATAGGAATAAGGGACAAATGACTGATAATTGTATGAGACTCAAGCATGAGATCCAAGATCTCATTGATAGTGAAATAATTGTGGTCGAAGATCATGCCAAAAATAATTATGGTCAAAGATCATGCCAAAAATGTCAACCATAAAGAATTTAAAAGTCCCTTTCCTAAATTTGAGAAAGGGGAAACCTCTAAGTCCAAGGAAGGTGCTAGAATAAATCACACATATGGCACAAATGATGATAACATAAAACATATGCTTGAGTCAGTCCCTTCCGAATACTACAATGTCATTATTTTCAAGAAAGAGGAAAAAGAGTCTAGAGCGGCTAATCCTCTGACCCGCGCATAATACAAGGTCACCCTAAGAGGATTTGGAAATTCCAACCCTTCTACATCTGGCAATCAATTAGCATCATCAAAGCCTTCCACATCAACAAACAAACAACAAGTTATAACCATGTCTAAGTCATCAAATTCCAAATAGCTGGTTTTATCTCATGTTGTTGACTACAACAATGTCGAGAAAATGCAGAGAATAGATGCTCAAATCTCAATTTTTTGAACTGCTCAAAATATCTCTAGCTCACAGAGAGATTCTAGATAAATCCTTGTCAACTGCTAATGTTCCTAAGGACATGGACTTAGATTGGTTTCAATCCATGGTGGGTCACTTGACCTCACCCCACTATCTATAATTTTTAGAAGAAGATGATAATTCTTTGAGTCACCCTCATAATCTAACCCTACACATTGAATTCATGATCCAAAAGCGTCATGTCAAATGAGTCTTGATAGATGGAGGTGCAAGGTTGAAAATTTGTACCTATAGTTTGATAGAACAATTAGGCTTTTCAAAGCATGTCATCGATCCCAAGAAGAAGATAACAACAAAGGAATATGATGAATAAGAGAGATCTTCCAAATTTCATGTACGTCTACCTATCAGAGTGGGTCCTATCAAAAGAGAATTATTATGTCAAGTACTAGATCTTCCACTGGCATAAAACATTTTTTTGGGAAGACCATGGATCCATGATGCAAGTTGTCTTGTCCACTTACCACTAGTGCATCAAATTCCCTTTCAACGGTGTTGAAGTCATTGTTCCTACATATACAAGTTATGCTTGCAATGCACTAAAATAGACAGTTGATACTCTTATCCCACATAAAAGAGAAGCTTCTACCTTTGAGGTAGCTAGAGATATGATGATATAAATGGAAAAGAAGCTCAAAATCAAAGACACTAGGATGGGTGGATACACAATAGAACCGGTTTTATTGCTAAAATCTCTTCCCACATCACCCAAATCTTATAGGAGACCTTCAATAGAAAATAATCCATCAAGTACACTAGCCAACATAATCTATGAGGGTATATTTATTCAAGAAATTGTACTGCTATAAGATGAAAATGAAGAGAAAGCTATCCTGGAATGGTTGTATAGAGAACCTGAATGTAATGATGTTAAACATTGTGATATCTCTCCCAATAAATATGGTGAGGGATATGAGTTAGTTTTATGTATGGGTTATTTAAGGAAAGGGCCTCTAGTGTCTAAAAAAAATGGTCTCATAGAGCCCATAGAACCCAAGTACAGAAGTCCTAAAGATACAATTGTCTTAGGCTTCTTATCAGCTAAGGAAATGCAGAATAGAGACACACCCACCTTTAAATGGGATGACTCTGAAGAGGAGGATGAATATCCTTATCCTATTCCTTCGTGTGTTATATCTCTTCTTAAAAGGGATGGAGAAAAAATTCATAAGATCAACACTACTGAAAAAAAAATTTAAGAAGAACAAAAAAATGATTCCTGATCAAACAGAGGCTTCAACCTCTCATCAAAGTCCTGATATAGAGGAAATGGAAATGACCATAGCATAATTTCTCAAAAATACCCATCCTAGTTGAGGTAAAAGGGTAGAATTTTCTCATGTCTTAGACATGATGGACCAAGATGAAATAGACTCTCATGAATATGAGTTTGAAATTTTATCTGAAGAAATTGTAGATAAAGAGGTCAACACAGTGTAATAATTTGTAATTAGACTTGAGGTAGGTGAAATCTTATGGATTAGGCCTGACGAGTTAGATCCTCAAATCCCTGATGTATGATTTGATGATGTCATTAGGACTCTCACCAATTTGAAAACATCGATATAGGGTACTAATTTATGACTCTACTTAACAGTCCAAGTCTATGATGAACATACCATGAACATCCTAGAACACATTGAATCCTTGCCACTCATGCATCCTAAACTCATTTATTGGACTTTACAAGAACAACCCATGACCTTTCCTACATTACACAATGATTATGCATTATCTTTCTATCTTAATGTTGTTGAACTAGTCACCTCTTCCACCAGAAAAATGGGCATGAACATGAATGAAGAAGATATCAAGTACCTTAGTCAGAAAATAAAAATGAAAAGAAACAAGTGTTCTGAGGGCGAAAACAACAATGTGGCAGTCTTAGAACAAAAAATGGTAAAAATAAAATATGCATCTAATGGTGAAAACATCTCTGAGCCATTGAAGGATGGGGTACTTGATATCATTCTGAGTCATTTCCAGGAGTGATCATCATTTTTGATAGAACCAACACAACCTATGAATATTGGAATTGAAGAGTATCCACATATAATCTATCTAACACAATCACTATCAGTAGAGGAGTTGGAAGAGTTCACTCAATTCTTTAAATAAAAAAGGTCAACTTCGCATGGACCTACTTAGATATGCCAGGATTAGATCTAGATCTCCTAATGTACCATCTCTCAATTGCACCTGGAGTTAAACTAGTAAAAAAAAAACTCAAAAAGATGCACCCTCATGTTGCTTTACTAATAAAAGTTGAGTTGGAAAAATTGCTCAAAACTGGATTCATTAGAGCGATTGACTATGTAGAATGGATCTCAAATATTGTACCTGTATCAAAATCAGATAAGTCTATCCGAGTATGCATAGATTTCATAAATATTAATAGGGCATATCCCAAAGATGACTTCCATTTTCCTAACATTGAAATTATTGTTGATATAACAATCAGATAAAAAAATTACTCATTAATGGATGGCTTCTTGGGATACAACCAGATCAAAATTTCCCTATAAGATCAAGAGAAAAAAACATTCACATGTGTCTAGGGTACCTTCTTTTCAAATTTCATGTCATTCAGTTTGAAAAATGTAGGATCTACATACTAGAGAGCTGTAACAACCAATTTTTATGATATGATATGCAAGAACATGGAATGCTATGTGGACGATACAATAGTGAAAACCATAAAATGATCCACACATCTACAAGATCTGGGAAATATTCTAGACAGAATGGAATAGTTCATACTAAGATTGAACTCAAAGAAATGTGCATTTAGTGTGACATTTGGTAAGCTATTAGGATACATTGTCTCAAAAAAGGGGATTGAGGTGGATCTAAAAAGGTAGAAGCAATCGTAGAGATGAAACTATTGAAGAACATCATAAAAATAAGAACACTCCAAGAGAGAATTTGTTCAATCCGAAGATTCATCTCACACCTGGCCGATAAAGTAGAACCATTCACAAAAACATTACACAAAGGAGTGACTTATTAGTGGGATGAAACACGTGACAAGAAATTTAACCAAATAAAATAATATTTGGAAATTTCACCAGTCTTGATGTCTCCTATATAGGGTAAGCCATTAATTTTGTACATCTCAAATACTACAACATCATTCGGGGCACTCCTTGCACAACAAGATGAGGACAAGAAAGAATAAGCTATTTACTATATAAGTATAACTTTGGGCTCGTATGAGATGAACTACTTAGTGATTGAGAAGGATTTTATAGAAGTTGTGTTTGTAACACAAAAATTGAGCTATTATATGTTGGCACACTCTGTAAAATTGGTTGTGAAGATTGGCTTGCTGAAATAGCTTCTGAGAAAATCTACCTTGATTGGCAAGTTAGCTAAATGGGTCATGATCCTTAGAGATTTTTACATTGAGTATGTCAAAAAATGATATCAAAGGGTAATCCATTCAAGATCAATTTGTTGAAGCCCCACTACAAGATGATCAACCTATCAATGTTGAGTTTCTAGATGGATCTATTATGTACATCACTCATAGATCTAGGAAGATGTTCTGTGAAAACTCTTTCATTCAACAAGGATCAGGTGTAGGTGTGTTATTTATCACTCTTAAGAGATACTCTATTCCTAAGGCATACAAGATCTGGTTCCCTTGTACAAACAACATTATTGAATATGAAGCCTTACTAAATGGAATGAAATTGGCTATTGAATGGAACATTTCTGAGTTGTGTATTCATGGTGACTCTCAACTAGTAATCAACTAAATCAATCATGTCTAACTCATACCTTACAAAAGAATGGTTAATAATTTTAAAATTTAATTCACCTTCATCACATTCCAACAGATTTTGAGGACAGAAAATAGAGCTATCGATGAAATGGCTACACTGGCCTCCTCACCACAACAAGATGAAGACTTTCGCTATGAGTTCCTGGTGGAAGAGCTCCATTACCCAACATACAACTCTCCTGACTCCTATATGATCTATTCTATTAGAGGGAAAAGAATCATTCTAGTACCAATATTTTTACGCTTACCTATTCCATCAGGTCATCCTTGATGAGATAACCTGTAATGAAAATGACACTTGATTCACAATGTCTCACGGTATGCTCTCATAGAAAATGACTTGTATAGGAAAGGACTAGATTGTACTTTTCTTATGTGTCTATAAAAGTAAGAGTCCACACATGTGTTAGCTGAGGTCCATGAAGGTTTTTTTGATTCTCATTCTAATGGTCTGACTCTAGCTTGAAAATTCTTGAGAGCTGGCTACTATTGGCCAGACATAGAGAAACAAGAAATAAGGTACTCCAATGCTTGTAAGAAATGATAGCTGCATGGAAAACTTATACATGCTCTAGCCATGGAGCTTATTCCTTTCATCACACATTGGCCATTTCAGCAATGGGCATTTGACCTCATTAGGAAAATATATCCATCATCTTCAAACAGACCTAAATTTATAATAAAAACCATGGAATACTTCACTAAGTGGGTTGAAGAAGTCCCACTCAAAAAAGCAACAGGAAAATAGGTGGCCCTGTTTATTTTGAACTACATAATCTGAAAATATGGTATCCCTTCATCCATTATAACTGATAATGGAGTAAAATTTAAGAACAATGACATAACCAAACCTCTGATAAGTTTAAAAGAAAACAACATTGTTATTATATATATTATACAAAAATAAATGGGTAGGTTGAGGCTTGAAATAGGAATCTGTTGAAAATCTTACATTGCATTGTGAATAAGTTAGGAAAGGATTGGCATCTACAACTCAATCCTCAATTATGTACTTACAAAACTAGAATTAGAACACCTACTAGAGAAATGCCTTTTGCTCTAGTATATGGAATAGAAGCTATCCTACCCATAGAAGTAGAGATCCCATCTATGAGGATTTATTTACATAGGCTAATAATAGATGAAGACAACAGAGTCTCAAGTCTGCAAGAGCTAGAACTACTGGATGAGCTTCAGCAAGTGGCATTTGATCATCTTAGAGCATATCAAAAGAGAATGTCAAGAGGATACAATACAAAGGCCAAACCTAGAGAGATTCAGGTTGGTGACCAAGTGTTGAGAGAAAATCCCCGCAATCAATCATATCAAGAACAAAAGGGAAAGTTCAAACTCAACTAGTTGGGTCCCTATATCATTACTGCATCATTTGGCTCTAACGCTTATCAACTCTCTACTAGAAGGAGAACAAATCTGGGAGCCCATCAACACTCTCCACCAAAATATATTATACACCTAAGCATTGTTTGTATACAGAAACATGTACATACCTCTATTGTCCTAAAAAAAGATAGAAAAAGTGAAAAATGTCTTGAAGAAAAGCTAAATATTGGAAAAAGTCCTTAAAAATGGTTATCTTGGTGAAAAGATCGCAATAGGCACCTTGATAATATCAAAAAAAAGAGAAAAACGAAAAAAAAATTGAAAAAATGAAAAAATGAAAAAGAAAAAAAAAAGTGCCTCAGTGAAAACCTAGTAAACAGGCGCCTTGGTAGCAAAAATATAACCTCTGCCAAGTAGGTGAAAACCTGGTAAACAAGAACCTCTTGTACTCAAGGGCTCCATCTATCAATGCAAGTATTGGCATCCTTCATGCTTTCCTACCATTTACTTTAGTTTGTGCATAGATTTTAGTCACTTTCATGACACATTGGATCTTTTGAGAACCCTCATGGATTGAAACCAATCAGAGTCATAGTCTAGGGGCAATCAAATTGGCTTTTTCCCAGCAGTCTAAGTCAAGTCAGTTGTTTGGAACAATGTCATCACGGATTGGATTTTTTTTTCTCAGTCCTAGGATATTTTTTTTTACTAGAGGGAAAGCACTCCACTTTGGTCAATCTAATGAACTAAACCTGAGTCAGTATCTTAGTCCTTCTTGAAGGATAGTTTTCCACTGAAACAATGATATTTCTTAACACCCTAATAAACATTGTTTCTTAACACTATTTATTTGGACACATCTATATTTCTCAACACACATTAGATAACATAACATGAACCTTAATATTGGCTTAATAACACTCAAGCACACAACTTTTTTTCTCAACACTATGCACTCACAATCACGATGGTGTTTCTCAACATCCTACAAAGGAAAACATATAATGTTCATAAAACTTGTTGAAGGTATGTTGAATATTTTATTGAATGATGTCTCTTATGAATGCTTTTTTTTCATCTTTTCTTTAATTTTTTCTTGTTGGTATGGTCCCGATGATCCTACAATGTCAAAATAAACTAGGTGTCTATGATAAGAGCTTTCACATGAAGGTGCAAAAGCCTCACATACCTTGACTCCATTTACTTTCATGCCAAGATGAAGTAAAAAATATCTCCTTGACTATTATTAATATGCTTTTTTACGCAAGATCACACTCAGGGTTATCTCGAGTTTGTATGCCTTGATACTAGTGTACTCTTGCAACATCAACTCGAAACAATGTCCAGGCCATCTTGGATTTATTAACTCAATGCTTACATTGGTTTCCAACATTTTATCCAATGAAATTCATACTCATATCCTTATGGTTTTAGTGGCACTAGTAAGGGTTGTATTGACTCCGATGTCCCAAACGCTTAGTGATGAAAAATAGAAAACAAAAATCAGTGACTAAGTCATAGGTTGCATTCATGTTATCTCATGCATTTCAGTTCAATGGCATGATAAATTTGTAGCATTCTATCTCAAGTGAAAGGTGAGGCCTGAGTTTGATTTTATCATCATTTTCTCTCATCACACGGTCAATTGTGTATCATCTTCAAAGACATAATCGAGTACCTATGTATTGACAAAACCTTTTCCTACAGGAGATGTTAGACACATTTCATATCCATTGCACATCATATAGAAACATTTTATATCTATTGCACATCATATAGAAACATTTCATATCCAATGCATAACCATTTGCATCCATATATATGCATCAGAAAATAAATCAAAAACATCATAAATGCATTGCATCATCATAAGTAACATCATATCCATACCTTTGAAAATCAAATAAACATTGCATTTACATACACATCTACATAGTCATCCAGGAACATCATCCATCATAAATCACAAGTATACATTATCATAACAGAAAGTGCATTCATATAGAGCATCATAGGAAAAAAAAAACATCTCATAAAATCAATAAACATAAGTGCAATGAGATCAAATCATATGTCTCTATATATCATCAGTTTCATGGGGTACATCAAATACATCAGAGCAAGTCATTGTATACAATGTCAAACATGGGTACAAATTATGGAAGTATAAAAAATATCAGACATCGGAGGCTAACTCTCGACAACATCCTCTGCATCATCAGGAACATGTGGTGGTGGAGGCAAATGTGAATAATCTCATCGACTTGCGGCTAGGTGCACCCTTAGACCGAGCCATATAATATTAAAATGGGACAACCTATCTATCCAAAGGAACAACAACATTGTATGCTACAATGTAATATGTTACCCTACTACTCTAATGTGTAGACACATGTTGAATTTGATCATGCTTAGTCATCAAGGTGGCTATCCTCTAATCATGCTCGATTGTCAAGGTGGCTATCCTTTGATCATATTGGGTTATCAAATCATTTATCCATCAATATTGCTTGGATATCCTAGTCTAGGACACAAGTATCTCAATCTTTAACCCTTGGACCCTGTCTCTCAGAGCATGGATAGTATCCTGAGGCATCCTTTATCACAGAGCCTCTCCCTCACAACCTTCTTGCTACTCCTCACCACCGATCGCCTCATCTTGGTGTTGCCTAACCTATCGAGTGGCCTCCTCAAACTTCTCTCTTTGTCCCTCTTCAATCTGTTGTCCCATATGAACCCATGTTGTACCAACTCAATCGAGAGTTCCTAACTCTCCTCTCCTATGTTGTCCTATAATGGGTGCCACTCTACTAGAACTAGCACCAGGATCTCCTTCAGGTCACCTCTACACTGTATCTCACCTACCTTCTGCTTTTGGAGGAGGTGGAGGAGCATCATCATCATCCTTAATCTATGGGATAGGCGCAACTAGGTCTATAAAGAGAGGAAAAGGGTATCTAGAAAAATATTCCCTGTATTCAGGAGTCACCATAGCATCTGCAACAACATCAAGATAATCCCATCTAGCTCTTTTGCTGGTGGTCAAACCCAGCATGGTTGTGGAAGGAACCAGTCTAGATCCCCATCCTATTTGTACCTCATCATCATAACAGGCATATGTTGTGAACTCCTATGCTATGACTTGTAGTTGTCCATATTATTGAAGAACCCATGAGAAAACCAAGTACTCCACTACTATTGAAGTGCAACCAATCAGAGGATGGGTAACAATCATGTCCCTCTACTGTGACCTCCAATATCCCCACTCCTCTTTTCCTAGGTAAGGCCTCTAGGTGACAACTATCATGCCATCAATCTATTATATCTAATAGACAATCTTCACCAAGCGGTTTTGGAAAACATATCATGTGTATCTATAAATGAATGACTGCCCAAGTGCACAAGCATCATCAACAACATGCTTGCAGATAGGAAGGTTCTCCCATGCCCAAATATGGAGAACTAGAACTCCTACAACTAGACTCCTCATACCCCTATAGACCACCTCATGAAGCTCATGATACATATGAGCCAGGCGATATGAACCCCACGCAAGCTTTGCTAGTCGATCCAGCAGACCTTCTAGTAGTAGTCCCAACCCACACTAGAAATCCAGTTGCCCTCTATTAGGCATGATAAAGCACCCTATGAACCCAACCATCACATAGGCTAGAGGAAACTGCTAGGAATATCGGGTCATCATAGTATCCCATCCCACCCATTTCTCTATGATATCCTCATCCTAGAATATCCTACAAATGAAATGCATACCAGGATGCTGAGCTAACTCATACTATACCAAAGGACCAAAGAAGGGGATAGGAAGGATGTGGTACACATCCTTAGGAGTCACTATCATCTTCCCAGTCGGTAAATGAAAGGTGTTGTTCTCACTATAGAATCTCTCCACAAGATCCATCAATAATTTGTGATTAATCTAGATATCAAGAATGTGGCACAACCAGCCAAATCCACACTCTGCTATAACTGACAAATCATCCTCAGATAGATAGTGTACTAGTCTCATCATTGGTAGATATGTAATTAAGAACTGTATATCTGGTAACACCTCCTGCAATAAAAGAAGAAGCAATCATCAGTACGACATCCAAACAATACAAAGAGAAGCTAGAAAATATACCGAGGAAATCAAATGAACAATCAGCCAGAGTGAAACTTTACATTCACAGCCTCAAAAAAGCTCATTTTTTTCATACGAGTAAACATGAGACACCAGATTTTTGTATGAGCATTCTCTACATGTAGTATGAGTAAACTCTTTGATATGAGAATTCAACACAGGTAGTATGAGTAAAGGGGAAAAATATTACATGCTTGTACCAGTAAGGGGGACTCCTAGTATGACAAATCTACTATATTCATACAAATAAACACTTTTTTGTGGTTACTTGTATGAGCCCTCATAGGAGCCTGTATGAGAAATGGGGGAAAATGACACAAAATGTTGGAAAAAGTTCAAAAAAGTACTCAAAATCATGAAAATTTCAGGGTACTTACCGTTGCTCTGTAGTTTTGTGGCTGGTTGTGGATCCATTGCTTCTTGAACTGATGGTTTTTTACTGGAATCACCATTTTCACTCAAAGAGAGGTTTTTAAATTTTAAAATTAGCAAGTGAAAATAAATTGAAAATGACGCTTTTGGCCCTTATATAGGTTTTTGACCTAATTTTTAACTTTCTCCGATTGACATGAAAATTGCATCCGTAGCTAATTTGACCATCCTGAATCCATTTTCAGGATTGAAATCAAAATTTGAGATCATTTTATTTGTCAAAATTGACATTTGACTTTTTGAGTCAATCATATTTGACCTCTTGTGCAATCAATCTTTTGAGCTTCAAACTAATAGGAATTTCTCCTCAAAGCAATCAATGTGCCAAAAAATTTGGTTAAACTTGGTCAATATGACCTAAAACAAGTGTAGAAGGTGTCCAAAATTCTTACAATCTCATCAAATCAGATCATTCTCTTCCTATATCATTTTATCAATTGAATTACTTTTAATCACTGAGGCACCTAGCCAAATTTTGATTTCTCTCCCGAGGGGGCATGATCATGACATCAACTATTTAGTGATCACATCATTAAACATCAAGAAATCTAAGAATCTTTAATCAAGCAATTGAACCATCAAATCAAATAATACCTCATTGTTAGGGGTATCTCAGCTTAATTGTACCACATCAAGTTGAGATTATTTGTCATTAGAAAATCTCTAGGGGCATATCAGTTTCATCGCTTCACATCAAACTGATATTATCCTTGTCAATCAATTGGCTTCATCGCATCAAATCAAGTCAATTTTGCTAATCTATCTCTTAAAGGTAATCAGTTTCATCGCATCAAATCAAATTGGTTTTTTATTCAAACCAACCCAATGGTTTAAGAGTCTTTTTGACATTAATCAATTTCATCGCATCAAATCAAATTGGTTATTTTTCATTATCTATTACCGTAGATCAATCAAACAAGTGTTCAATTTCATTGCTTCACATCAAACTGGACATTCTGATCTATCTTCATCAGTTCTAGTTCAATCAAGTTTGGAATTGATACCTTTGAATCAATCAAGTTGAGAGTAGTTTCATCGCTTCACATCAAACTATTCTCGGTCTCAACACTAACTTTTCTTTGAATCAATATGTTGATCGCACATCAATTCAAAGAGGGGAAAATGTAATCACCAAAAACTAGTCTATAAACCCTAAGCCCCTAATCTCAAAGGTTCATAAATAAAACCTTAATCTTGATTAAATCGCCCAAGTCCTTATCTAAGGCCATTCAAATTTTCAATCTGATTTGACCTAAACTCTTGGTCCCATTTAATCATCGCACTTGATTCTATTTAATTAATTAATTCCTAAATCCTAATATTGTTGACAATTAAATCAACCTTATACTATTTATTTAATTAACGTCTTAGGATATTGATTAAATAAATTAAAAACTTCATTTAATCACAAAAAGGGATTAAATTAATTATGACATCACAATTTGGAGGAGAATGCATTAAACCATTTAAATAATTTAAAAAGATTAATCAAATCAGTTCAGTTCAGTTAACTGATTACCATTTTGGAAGCAATTCAAATCAGTTCAGTCAACTGATTATCATTTTGGAAATAAACTAGTTAACTATTCAATCACTTCTGTTAACTCATTATCAAATTTAGAAACTTCCAAAATGACCGATTATTCATTGGAGTTAACTGATTCTTCAATTTTGAGTCTAGACCAATCAAATCGGTTGCACACGGATTGTGCTAGTCTAGGATTAATCTCAATCTTCAATCTTTAATCAATCTCATTCATCCATTTTCCAGAGGATTTCTATATAATCAGGCCTCCATTCTTTAAAAGAGATAGAATCATGAAGTAGCAAAACATTGTCAAGTTAATGATAGATTATTGTTATTTACTTATCATTATTAGAGTTCATTTAGCTTATTTAAATTTGTGTAATCAAATCATAGTAATCTTACTTTCATTTTCTCAATAATGAATTAACCTTAGCTTACTTTGGATGAATTTGCATTTCATTTAGCTTAGCTTTCAAAATCCTTCATTTAGATAGAGCTTATAGTCATTGGATTTTGTGACGATCTAAGAGAAAAATTCATACTCCTATTTACTAGAAGGCAATGAATCACCTTGAAGTGTTTATGTTGTTAGATAGGACACATTTTCACACACATAATTTCATGTTTTTGGGCAAATAGAATTAAGTAAAAAGTCAATATTGGCTCATTTTTTTGGGCAAATAAAAAATACTCTTTTGTTATATAGCCACTTTTTAGACCCATATGATCATGTACTCACTTGTAACTCAACAAATATAAGATTCAAAAACTAGAATAATCTTAGACACTACCTTCATCTTGAACACCTACTATATAGGAGACATAATACATGAAACCATCAAACAATATTAAAATATCATGAGTTAAAACTACCCAAAAACTGATCCCCAAGATATCTCCAATCTAAAATGCTTTGTGATTTTTCAGAATGCATATTGTATACGGGGAAATGGTGAGAAATTCTAGGATGTATATCACTCACAAAATTTGTGGGCTCCTATACATTAGGAATAAAAACCCAACCCTTAATCAAAACCTAATTAGCACAACCAAAGGAAGAAGGATGCTAATGCAAGATCTAGACGAAAGGGGGATTTGGTATTCCTTTTAAAGGGAAAATTATATGTATGTGATATGATAAAATAATAGCATAGCTGATCCATGAAATTAAATACAATAAAAAGGGAAGAATGAATGCACCTCGTAAATCCAAATCTGAGAAACTGAGATCTATAATTGTCTTTTGTGCAAATTTCAGTCAAAAAGTGCAGGGACAAGTCGAGAAGTCAACTTGTTCCTAGAAGTGCCAAATATGATGAATCTTTTGGGGATCATGTATCTACACCAGTACTTCTCAGATACAAGACCACAACTCTATAACTTGTTCCTACGCATAGGAAAATGGGGGAAAAGGTTATGGAAAGTAGGGATAACTTTAAGAAACCCCCCTCTAGAAAAAGAAATAAAATCTTGGCGAATCTTTCATTTTCTTTTTAAAAAAATTAATTCCGATTGGCGAATCTCCCAATTTTTTGGGAAAACAAATTATTTGTAATGGCGATTATTTTTTAATCACAATTTTTTTGTAGAAAATATTGGCGAATCTCAAACAATAACAAAAATTTCATTAATAACCATGAAAAATAATTATATTTAAAGAAAAAAGTGTTCTTATAGAAAATTATTAGGTAAACTATGAAAATATTTGATGGGTTTAAGGGAACTCTATAGTATCTAGTTGCTATAATTTATTTAAAATATAATCAAATAATCCTCATTGTATTGTGCGAGATAAATGTATCGATATTTTTTGTTATTATAATAGGACCCAAAATTTCTTATGTGTCATTGATTTATCAACAATCCAAAGGAAATCTTAGCCCCCATAAGGGTTAGAAATCAAATAGTAACATTTTTGCCTCATGGAATATAATGAAGATCACTAGATTATGTTTTAAATCAATAATGACAACTAATATTGGTGACACAACCCTACTATGACTAATAGTTATGATATATTATTGGTGAATTAATTTAGATTTCTATAATGAATTATAGAATTTAGGCGAATTGAATCTAGCCATGTATCAAATATTTGGCGAATATTTGAGTTCAAATTTTTAATAAAATAAATTATTTTGCGATTTAAATATTTCTAAAATAAATTTTTGGCGATTTAGGTTGCCTTAAATCTTGAATTATTAGCCAAATTTGGATTCTCAAATTTGAAAAATTAGCCAATTGGCAAATATTAGCCACTAAAAAAATCACTGATGGAAAGGGGGTTTTCCTTGGTCAAACCCATGTTTATGAATTAACCTTGAAATTAAATTAAAATTACATAAAGGAAAGCAACAAGAAAAGTAAAAGGGTAAATGGTTTATTCACCTTGTATGAAACCCTCATGAACAGATGTAGTAATTTCTCAAATCCATGAAGTTGCTTGCAATATGCTTGGAGTGAGACGTAGAATCAAGGATCTTTTCACAAATGCATGTTCTATGATTGCCACTCTTAAATCTTGAATGTATGTATGCTTGATAATCACTTGGAGGAGAGAGGAAGAATAATGGATATAATGATATTCTTCCTTGATTTTGAATTCCTCTAATTGAAATCACGGGAGAGAAACTTGCATCAACTAGAGAATATTGCATTTTCTTGAATGGATCATGAGGAAATAGATACTTGGAGATCTTGAATTGGATTCTTGCCTTCAAGTCTTGAATCCTAATCCTTGATTGCTTGAATTCTTGCACTTGATATTGTTTGCATATGATTGATGGATTCCAAATGAGAGGAAATGATGTCCTTTTATACTCATTTTTTAATCCAAATATGATAAAGGCCAACCACAGATTTGGACCTATGAATAAAACCCCAGTATTGGGCCCTGGGCCAAATCTGGACTCAAAAACCTAGGGACAAGTCGAGAACCAACTTGTACCCCAGGGAAAAATTTAAGATCTCAACTTATACCTCTGGGATAAGTCAAGAGCTCGACATGTCTTAGGTAGAGTAAACCTAGATCTTATTGGGATGTCGAGGAATTTGATAAGATGTGGGAAGAGAAAATGCATGTTGTTGGGATCAAGCATAATGGACATTTGAACCTTGAAATCACCCAAATGGGGTCTAATAGGTCCCAAAGCATCCAATTATGGGTGCTAACTTTTTAGGATGATACATTTATCCCTCACTTTAATGGGAGTATGAGACAAAATCATCCTCACATTAAAGTAGATCAAATTCATAAAGTTGATTTCATCAAGGTCAAGGAGACAAAGAAACATCAAGCTCCCTAGTGGCTTAAGTCTTCATCAAATACAAAACCAAGATGAGAGAGAGAGAGAGAGAGAGAGATGGCATTGAAAGATCTAGCAAGTTGTGTTATGCTAGTGAATCCATTAAAAAGGATCTGACCTTAAGGAAAGCATTGTCTATATAAAGGGATCTGAAAAAGGAATGATCAAGCCTAAGGAAATCAATTGTATCCTTAGGGATCAAAGGAAAAAAAGATCAGTCCTAGAAGAAATGTTTTATCTCCTTAGGTATCAAAGGAAAAAGTGACCAGGCCTAAGGAAAGCATTTTCTCCTTAGGGATAAAAGAGGAAGGATCAATCCTTAAGGAAAACTTTGTTTCCATTAAGGGATGTAGATGAAAAGGATAAACACAAGGAAATAATTGTCTCCTTGGTCATCAAAAAGAGATGTTGCATGAAATCATTGTGTATGTATGTGTGAAATTTGGAACACAGAGTGAAGTGTATTCCCCCATGTTAAAGCGATTACAAACACCTTAACAAAAGCAATGAATTTAATAGAGAATATAGATGCCTACAAGAAACATTTCCACTTTTAGATGCCCCAAAGAAAGGACAAATAAAGGGAAATAAGCACATGACAAAAAAGAGCACAGAAGGGATATACTAACTCTAGGGTCAATATGAATATATGATAATAGAGATATTATATTAGAATTAAATATCATCATCCCCTAAAGGTAGTAGAACAACAAGCACAATGGAAGATTGGCACGTAAGAGTTATGAAGAAGAATCTTTTTGGATCAGCATTACGGAGACCAAAAACAATAGATAGTTATCATTTTGCATCATCCCCAATCAAACAACACAAAGGCACATTTATGAATAGTGGCACATGCACAACCTAACACAAAACAACATATATAATAAGTGAGATACAAATACAAGAATATTTACAAAATTTCAATTCCTTTTCCACCTTGCACTAATGGAGAAACAAGGGTCATTTAAAGAAATTAAAAAAAAAAACATATAATAGGCAGCACATCATGAGGGAAGCACATTACAACAAGAAAACACACAAAATTAATCACACAAGAGGAGATATTCAAGCATATTGTTTTACCCCCCATCTCAATTTGTAGTATTTAGGGAAGGTCAGAGGAGAAACATCAAGCATGATAGAAGGAACAATGGCTAGTTCCAAACAAGGACCATGTTGTAAAGATAGGTCACTTTGTTTGTCACTATAAGTGATAGATAATTATTGTGAAAATATAGTTGGAAAATTATGATCAAGATCAATAATCTCACACATGTTACCGAAAGTTGTAGCATGAATATAATTGTTAGCATCAAAATCATCATCATCAAGAGTATCTTCTTCATCCAAATTAATTGTAATAGAATCCAAGATACAAATATAATTATCATGTTTTCTTAATTTAATTATATTCAAATTAACTTCCTCCTTTTTCTCAAGCATGGGTTGGTCAAAGGGAATCAAAGCATTAGTAGGTGTATGAGGTGAAGCAATGCTTTGGGAAGCATGATGGAAGGCTCTAGCACAATGTTTATAGTGGCGGTCATGAGCATGATAGTTACATTTTCATTTTTTGGAAATTAATTGGTTGAGGTTAAGGATAGATAAACATCAAGTCATTTTCTTCTTTAGGGGGAAGAATAGAAGGAACCACTCTAGGATGAGACACAGCATCAGAAGAACATTTATAAAATATGGGAAGTGGAACATAAGAATATATAGGAGGTGTAGGAGGTGTAGGAAGAAGTCCACATCTAGGGAAAATAGATGGAACCTCCTTGGGTTTGATAAGTTCGCAAATATTTTGGATCTTATAGGCTTGATATGACCAGAAGAGGCTATCAGGATGGATTTTTTTTGGTTGAGGCATGGAAGGCCAAACAAAATCAAGGTCAATAGACTCTCAAGGCACTAAAGGTTGATAGAGGCTATCATTAACAGTCATTATTTCTCAATTATTGGGAAAGTTAAGATATTTATGATTAGGAGAAGCCACAGATTTCATGGAGGTAAGCCAAGCAAGACCAAGTTTGACTTGAAAGTGATCAGAATTTAGTATTAAAGTGAAGGTAACATCTAAATTTTTACCGCCAACTTCAATAGGAAATTATATAGAACCATGTGAAGGATAAAGGAAACCATTGCAAGTTTCGATCATAACATCATATTGATCATAAAAATCACATTTATATTGTCTACTAAAATGATTTTCTTCAGTTATCACATTCACCATGCAAGTAGGGTCAATAAAGACACCACAAGAATGAAGGACATTAAATTATTACACAATATAGAGAAGACCATAAGGTGCTTTAATTGTCTCAGTAGGGTCAAAGGTAATGCAAATATTGAGTTCAGGTTTAGGTTATATTTAGTGTGGTCAATGAGGTTGACAAAATGATTGGTTTCATGAACTTTATAATTATAGTCAATAAGATGAGTGGAAGTGGAAGATGAAGCTTGGGTAGTCGCAACGGTATTTGTTTAATGAGAAGGCAATGGATTGGTATATATTTGGAGTTTTTGGTTAGGAGTCACTACTAATTTATTTCCTTGATCATTAACACCCTCAACAGATATATCACTAGAATCAATGAGGTATTGGATAATAAATTTCAAATAGAAACACTTTTTAATGTCATGACCATGTTGACGATGGTATTGATAGAAAGCTTTGTGATCAAATTTTTTGGGTAAAGATTTGGAAGTGTTAATTGGTTTTATAGGAGGAAGTGTTAAGACATTAACATTAATTAACTTCAACATCACATTATGTAAACATTCAAAAAGTTGAGTAAAATTATGAGCAGGTCTAAAGATAGATGACAAAGAAGCCACACCTTTAGATATTGTTTCCACTTGTTCATCAACATTATTGGATGATTTGTTGATCTTAATGATTTTTTTTTTGTTTTTGAAACTTGTTGAAATTGTTGGATGCTCCATCACTCTTATCAACAGGAGCCATTGGAGTGGTGATCTCAAATTGACTCACTTGAATTTGATAATTATGAAGCACCACACATAATTGATTAAAAGAAGAGAATTCAAAAAGTAGAATCTTATCTATAATGTATTTTGTAAATTAGCAATGAAAATGTGTTGCACATCAATATCAATCACATGATAAGAAATTTGAGCATACAAATGCTTAAATCTATCAACCAATTTTTAACACCTTGTTTACAATGCATTAAATTATTCAAATAAATTTTAGGACCAATGTTGTTTTGAAATTATTCAATGAAAGCATTAGAAAATTTTTGGAGGGAATTAATAGAATAAGGAGGCAAAAATAAATACCATTTCAAAGCTTTGTCTTCAAAGGTTCTAGTAAACAAATTTTTCATAAACCTATGATCATGAGAAAAATTACTACATAAGGTTTTAAATATTTCAACATGAGCCAAAGTATCACCCTTACCATTATAAATCTCAAGATGAGGAATCTTCATGTATTGAGGGATAACAACATGAATGATATCCTAAGACAAAGGACTATCAATGTCACAAGTAGGAATATTGAAAATGGTGAGAAATGATAGGATGTAGTTCATTCACCAAATTTGTGGGCTCCTATACATTAGGAATACAAACCCAATGCTTAATCAAAACTTGATTAGCACAACCAAAGGAAGAAGGGTGCTAATGCAAGATCTAGACCAAAGGGGGATTTTTCGTATTCCTTTGAAGGGGATAATGATGTGTATGTGATATGAAAAAATAATAGCATATCTGATCTAGGAAAGTAAATGCAACAGAAATGGAAGAATGAATGCACCTTGAACCAAGAAGTGGAGATTTGAACTTTGGATTTGAATTTGACTATCGTTGGAATGTCATAATGAGTTGTAACTCTAGATCTAGGAAATTGAGATCTGTAACTATCTTCTCTACAAATTTCAGCCAAAAAGTGCATGGAAAAGTTGAGAAGATGACATGTACACAGGAACAAGTCGATAAGTTGACTTGTTCCCAGTAGTGTCAAATCTGATGAAATTTTTCAGGATCTTCTCTCTACACTAGTAATTCTTAGATATAAGACCATAACTCTATAACCTATTTGTGCACACAAAAAATGTGGGAAAATGTTGTAGAATTTTTTTTTCCTTGGTCAAGCCCCTTTTTAGTAATTAACCTTGAAATTTAATTGAAATTGCATAAAGGAAAGAAGCATGTAAAGTAAAAAGGTAATTTTTTTATTCACCTTGTATGAAACTATCATGAACAGGTGTAGTAATCACTCAAATCCATGAAGATACTTGCGATATGCTTGGAATGAGAATTATAATCAAGAATGCTTTCACAAATTCATAGACCTGTGATTTCCACTCCTAGATCTTGAATTCATGTATGCTTGATAATCACTTGGAGAAGGAGAGATGAAGAAGAATAGATGGAAGGATCTTCTTTCTTGATTGTGAATTCCAATACTTGGCCATCCTGTGAGAGAAAATTGAATCAACTAGAGAATACTTCCTTTTCTTGGATAGATTGTGAGGAAATGGAGACTTAGAGATCTTGAATTGTATGCTTACCTTCAAATATTAAATCCAAATCCTTGATTTCTTGAATGGTTGAATGTTTTCCCTTTAATACTTAATTCAGGATTCAAATTTGATCAAGGCCAACCACATATTCGAACCTTGGAGGAAAACCTTGGCATCGGGCCCTAGGCCAAATCTGGGCTCAAAAACCCAAGAACAAGTCAAGAAATGACTTGCACCCCAAGGAACAAGTTGAGATCTCAAATTTTACCCTTGAGACAAGTTGAGAGGTTGACTTTTCCTAGATAGAATAAACCTAGATTTTTTTGGGATTTTGGTGAATGTGATAAGATGCGGGAGGAGGAAACACAGGTTGTAGGGATCAAGCATAACAAATATTTAGACCTCAAAATCACCAAAATGGGGTCTAATAGCTCCTAAAGCCTCCAATTAGGGGTGCTAAATATTTAGGATTATACACATACCAACATGTGTAACTCCATTTTACATCTCATTTATGTGTCCAACATGTTCTTATATTTCTCATTTTAGGAGACCTAACTTCTAGAGTCCATAATTTTTTATATAGGAGTCCAATTGATGAGTTGTTTAAAGTATTAGAAATCTTGTGAAGTTCTCTATTAAGATATAAGTTTCTACATCATCTACAACTACCCTTGGCCCAAAATGCCTCTAATCTCTTCAAATTTGATTTTAAAAATTTCACAAAGGGGAATATTCAAATATTCAAGTCTAGACATGATCTTCAAAGTAAATTCAATTGAATGCTTATTTGGCCAATCCATAGATTTGGGAAAAATTCAGAAAAATCCATAATCAAATCTGAAATTACAAAATATAGTAACCTTATGTAAATGCAAGCTTAAGACACCTTTCTAACATTGTCTCAGTTGGAAAACATCTTGCAAGAGAAAAGGGGGTCTCTAAACCATAATTTAATGTCTAGGGGCCATGAGGCCCATAGACTCTGAACACTATCTAAAATTTTATATGTTCATAGCCTTATTTAAATAATCAAAATAGTTTTAATCAAATTATTTACCTTACCCTATTGGGATTAATGGGAAGTAGTACTGAGAGGGGAGGTTGAATCAGTACCTCTACAAAATTTTACTCTTTTCACCATTCATCATTAGTAATCATTCCTTACTGTATTACTAACCATTGTTCTTCTTCTTTCTTATGAATGTGGTATTAATTCATAATCTTAAATTGTTTGCAAAATTCATAGACACATTCATGAAATTAATTAACACATAACACAAGATGCGATATCGTAGAAAACTCCTATTAGGAAGTAAAAACTACAGTGGGGATGAAACCCACAAAACTTCACTATCTACAGAATGGAAGGGAGACAGTAAAGGCTTACAATTGATCAATTTTGATGATCTTCCCTATTAGGAGTATTAAAGTGGAGACTGGTTAAGATCTACTTTGTTAAGAGCTTTAGCAACACTGATTTAAGTGTGCACTCGGTTAAGAGATTTACAATAGGACTGTTAGGTCCACCTTTCTTGAAAGGATTTCTTAAGTGTAATACACTTGTTAGAATGAGTACAATATGTTTGACCTGACTGTATGAAATCTATAATTGCTAATCACAGATCCATTAAAGCTCTCATAATATGAATATCACCTATAGTGATTGATGAATACCTTTTCTCTACTCATCGGTAGCATGTGTTCTTGTTCTTGAAACTGATTTGATCCTTTTCAATCCTTCTACATGAATTCTCTTGTCTGATCCTTAGATGCTCTCAGTGGCTACAATAATCATCGAATAAAAACATGTTCACAATAAATTGAGCATCTATTTATACATGTATTTGACCTATTCTAGAAGCACGTATTACAATGTTAACTCTAGATCCAAGGTTTACAACTTGCCCTTGATCTTTAGTTTGCATGTTTTAAATCAGTTAAACTAATTAAAACAATATTAATTACATTTCTTCCTCTGCACATAATAGATTTAAAACAAATCAAGAAGCTAAATAAACAACTTCAGTGTTTTATCTAACATGGAAAGTCAGATCCACTTTTTGCGGGATGTAACTGACTATCGATTCTTGGTCGTTAGGTTGAACTGAAATTCTGTCAGTGTTCCTTTATTGAACTAATCATTGGGTTCCCTTCATCTATCAGGTTCCTCTCTTTTTTGTTTCATTGGGTTGTACTGTTGTTACTCGTCGGGTTCCTTTATCCTTTTTGTCATCGGGTAACACTGAATAGTGTTTGTCGGGATACTTTGAACTTGGCAGTATTGGGTAACCTTGGCATCAAGTAGTGTTGTTCCTTGTCTATGGGTGTAGTGTAAAGTGATGGTGTAGATCATGTTTTTCATTGTATATACTAATGGAAAAATATAATGCCTTCAATCTCCCCCTTTGACATTAGTATCAAAAATGGATATGTGTATAATACTAAAGTGTTTAGTATGTACACCATGTCTATATCCTTGTCATTATATGACCCCCCCTAACTGTATGCATTGGTATAGTATAAGTATATGTACATGTATACTTGCCTCTGTACTATACATTCCCTATTCTTTGCTCTTTCAGATGTTTGACTATACATTTCCCCCCCTTTATACTAACTGAACTGTATGTACATATCACTTCCCCCTTTATTTGATACTCATGAAAAAAATGTACAACTTATAAGATGCCAAAAATGTGACAAAAATGTGTAACCTACAATGTGTCAAGAATATGTGAATGGGTGTTCTTGATGTCTTCGAGCAATTTCTCCCATTTTTATTTCAAGAGTTCTAGTGCCATGTGCTCTAGCTCTATCCTTGCATGCATATCATAAATGATGTCTAGGACAGACATTTGTGGGGTAGAAATTAGTGATCTTGCCTCTGTCATATGTTTTTGCAGTAGTGAGAGTGTTGGTAAGAGTTGTGCTTGTAGCTCATTTACCTCATCTCTAAACTTTGTCTCTGCAATCTGTATGTCCTATCTCAATTTGTGAGCTTTCTTGAGTTTCTCATTGTACAATTTTATTTCCTCTTCACTATTTGTGAGACTTTGTGCACTTGTTTGAAGATCAACATCTATTTGTGCTATCTTGTCGGTATACTCCTAGGTGAGTTGATCAAGCGTGCATAACTTTTGTATCAAGTTTATAGCTTCTGAGATTATTGGATCTATTGTGCTAACCAATTCAAAAAGCTTTACCTTTTCCAATGCCACTTCTTGGCTTATCTTTTATGCTAGCTTGAACTCATATTTCTATTCAAGTCTTTCTTCCATGACCTCAGCATCTATGTTCTGAGATGTTATTGCATCTATGAGTACCACTAATTGATCAAGCATTGGGGCTGTTTTCTCAACATCTACATCAAGTACTATTTGTTGAAGTATTCCTCTTTCTAATTCAAGTACCTTTGTCTCCTTTGTGGATTTTCTCAAATTTTCTTGCATTGCCTCCCTCTCACAGATTCTTGCATACTTGGTCAATTCAGTTGGATCCAATGTCCTTGGATCACCAATTGGAATCTCAATGATTTCATCCAGAGTGACTGGATTCTTATGCTTTCTCTTCTTCTTCTTCTTCTTTGAGACTTGTGTGGAGGAAAATGTATGAACTACCATTGCTAGTTCATTTTTCCTCTTTGAAGTGCTTGGTGAAGGCTTTGTTGAAGATGCTTCTTGTGTTTTCTACTCAGGGTGCACCTGTCGGTTTGGTGAAGATGTCTCTCCATCAACCTTGGGTGTCTCTGTAGATTTTTCTTCTATTTTCTTCTACATCTCATCTTTCTTTGCTTCTTCGCCCTTTTCTTTATGCGTTTCCTCTTCTACCTTTTGTGTTACCTCTTTACTTTGATCAGTAGACTTATCTCTTTGATCATTGGTTGCAACTTTCTCTGCAGTTGTGTCCTTTGTATCATCTGTTTATTGATTAGGTTTGAGATGTGTTGTATTTCCTTAACCTTTAAATTTAAATGTAATTTATGTATTGTTGTGTGATTAAGCATATAGGGGGAAGGAAGATAAGATGTTCCTCTTTTATCCCCAAATGCACAAATGAAACATCCAAGTTGATTAACCCAAAAGAAGGATCAATGCACAAATGAATCAACCATTTGGAAATGAGACCAAGGAAGAAGATTTTAAATTATGTTTTATGATTAAGAAGATATGATATATTGCAGTAATTGAAAAGGATGAGAGGAAGTACCAACCTTAAAGAATTTCAGATCTAAAGAATGTTGTTTTCTAAGGTCTGTACTCTGTTTCTGGAAAATCTGAAGTATGACCCGGAATAGAAACGCAGAGACAAACAAAAACCCAAAAATCCTTTTCTGATTTGACACAGTCCTGTGAAAAAGGTCAACCTTGACCCACAAATGTCACTACTGACCCAATAATCTCGACCTTGACCTATTTTGCCTCGACAGAAAATCTATTTTTAGATCCTAATAGTTCGCTAAAAAGGGTATCCAAATCTGAGTTCAAATCCACAGTCCCGAACCTGTATCTACAAGAAAATGAGATTTTTTGTTGGGGGGAAGGGTTTTTCCTTGGTCAAACCCCAGTTTTGGAATTAACCTCAAAATATAATTGAAATTGCATAAGTAAAATAAAGTAAATGCATAAATAAATTCACCTTGCTTGTAAAATTCCTTATGGTAGATTCAAATTCGTGGATCCACAAGTATGTATGCACCAAATGGATCTAGAATTTAGAAGGTAGGATGTATTCAATAAATTTCTTGTAGATCTCCAACACCAAATATTGAATTGGTTCTTGAATAGGAAGAGGCTTGGAAGAAGGTGGATGAAGAGATCACCAAAAAGGGCACTATGTAGCTTGAATCATTCAATGGCCTCCAATGGATCTCCTTGATAAAAATGAATGCTTGAATACTTGAGCATGGATATATTCTTGCTTCAAATCTTTCTCCTTAGCTTGCTTGAACTTCACTTGATAATGCTTCTCAATTGCTCAATGATGCTTAGGCTTGGATAGAGGACTTAGAGAAAATGAGAGGATAAAAACTTCCTTTTATATGAAATTAGGGCACAATCTTCTAAGGAGTCTGACATAGGAAAATTAAATTCCCAATAAATATTTTACCCCTAGGAGAGGACCTATATTAAATATAATTCAGGGATCATCTCTTCGAAACTTGAAACAGCCGACCCAGAAGCAAGAATTAACTTTTTCAAAGACCGACATTCAGAAACTGTGAGATCCTAAAATCTAGACCCTGGGTCAAGGTCGAGGTCGACCTTGACCTAGGTCAGGTTCAAGATTGACATATACCTATAAGGTCAACCTTGGCCCTGAGGTCAAAGATCTCTAATCTGCAGTCCATAATGCCAAAAATTGGCTGGAGAGAGGTGGAAAATGGAGCAGAATAGGGGGAAAACCATGTCTAAATCAGGAACCCATTCAAGGTGCTTGACATGATCCCAAACCACTTACTCGGAAGGATAAATTAGTCTACCATGGAATTCTTTTATCACCTTGCACCAACAAAGTAACAAGGTTCGTATAAAAGAATCAAACAAACATTTAGCAAACACATTACGGGAGAAGCACAATACAAAATGCAAACACAAAAAGGGCTACCATGAAGGATAGGCCAATCAGGTGCATCGCCTACTCTCCCTATCTTGGTTTATATTAGTTAGGGAAGATGGGAAAATAACAAGAGGGACTAAATCCAATATAGCACGAATGATAGCCAGTTCCAAACAAGGATCCTCTTGAGATTCTTGTTGCTCGATACTAGGTGTAATTGTCAATTGAGTTAAAATCATATGAGGTAAGTCAGTGTCAAGGTCAATGGTCTCATATTCATCACTAAGATCAATAGGATCATCTAAATTATCCTCCTCATCAAGATTAATTGAAATTGGATCTAAGATGCAAATAGGATCATCACAATCATTCATCTTAACATCATTATGAATATTGACTTCTTTCAACACATCTTGCATAGGTTGATCAAAAGAAGATAAAGAGTTTCAAAGAAGAGAAGCACGGGACCTAGAATTATCTCTATGCTACTTATGATGTTCATTAGCAGATTTTTTGCATTTTGCTTTGTTTAACACATTTTGAGAACTAGGAGGAATGACCATAGATTCCTTCACAAGTTCTATAGGAGGATTTTCAATGGGTTGTAATGAAACAGTATAAGTTTGATTATTAGAATTAGAAGTAATGGCTAAAGGAGATATGGAAGGAGTAGGCAAAAGAACATAGTTGAGATCTATCTGAGGCATGCTTAACTCAGCAATTTTATGATGTTTGTAAGCTTGGTATGAGCGAAAGATATTATCAGGGAAAGGAGGACATGAGCTAGGTAATGAAGGCCAAAATAAATCAAGAGTAGCATAATCTCTAGGCCTATAAGGTTGATACAAACTATGATTAATCATTTTGACTTCTCCATTATGAATGAAATTAAGATATTTATGAATAGGAGAAGAAATAGCATGCATAGTAGTTATCCAAGGTAAACTAAATTTGATTTGAAATTGATCAGAAGAAGGAATAACAATGACGGTAGTATCTACAACTTTACCACAAAGTTCAATAGGTAAGTTGATAGAACCAAGTGCAGGATAAAGAAAACCATTACAATTTTGGATCCATGCATCAGATGGATCATAGCAATCATGTTGTAAGCTTTTCATAAAAATATTTTCCTCAGTAATGAGATTTATTAAAGATGTGGGATCAACAAGACAACCACGAGTAGGTATCTTAGAAATCCTAGCATAGATATAAAGGGGACCATAAGGAGCTTTAATCATTTCAGAATAATCAAAGGTGATTAAAAGCTCCCTAGGTCGCTTATCCTTAGTTTTTTTTTGAGGTTTAGGTGGAAATGGAAGTTGAAGTAGAGGTGAAGGATCTTGAATAGTAGGTTTAGATGAAACAACACTCTCCACATGATTAACAATGTGATTAAGATCATCCATCTTTGAATCGTAAACAATATCCACAGAAGATGGTTGGGCTATGGTATTAGTATCATGTGTACGTAAAGGATTCGTATAGATTTGAAAGTTTTGATTAGGAGGAGAAACAAATTTATTCCCAATACCATCAAAATTATCAATAGACAAAGCCTTAGAATGAATTAAATCTTGAATTTTATGCTTTAGAGAATATCATTTTTTAGTATCATGGCCATTCTGGCAATCGTATTGACAAAAAGATTTAGAATCGAAGGATTTGGATGCTATCATGGTAGGGAGAAGAGGTCCAATAGGAGGAAAGGTAATAATATTAGCACTTAACAACCTACTCATTATAAAATGCAAAGTTTCAAAGATAGGAGAAAATGACGATTCATACGAAAAGAAGTGGATGCAGAAGTGGCATTATTGGATGTAACAGCAACTTGATCAGCAACCGCATTCATCTTTTTATTAATATTGACAAAATTTTTAGGTTTCTAAAACTTATTAGGATTAGGAGCAATGTCACTCTTATCAATTGGAACAGGATCCATTGGAGTGTTGCTCTCAAATTGACTCACTTGTAACTGATAATGGTGAAGTGTTGCACAAAGTTGTTGAAAAGAGGTAAATCTAGTAAGTAGAATCTTATCTCAAATATCCTTTTGTAAATTTGAATAAACATGTGTTGAATATCAATATCAGGAACATGATAAGAAATCTAAGCATACAAATGCTTAAATCTACCAATGAAATCAGTTAACTTTTCCTTAATGTTTTGTTTACAATGCATTAAATCAGATAAGGACACTTATGGACCAATGTTATTTTGAAATTGTTGGATAAAGGTATTAGCAAGTTTAGGAAAAGAAACAATTGAATAAGGAGGTAAAGAACAATACCATTGCAAAGCATTATCACAAAAATTTCTAGCAAACAATTTAGCTAAAATCCTATGGTCATGAGCATAATCACTACAAAGGATTTGAAATGTTTTAACATAAATGACAAGATCACCTTTACCATTGTAATTCTCAAGACAAGACATATCAGCTTATTGAGGGACGGTAGCATGAATGATGTCTAAGGATAAAGGACTACCCATGTCACATGTAGGAATGCTAAACTTGGATTGGGTTAAGGATGCAATTTGTTGTTGTAAAGATGACATAGTTTGAGCCAAACTAATAATTGTGGAATCATTAGAGGAAATAGGTGGCATAGAAATGTTAGGAACACTAGGGAAAGTGTAGGAAGTATTAGGAATAGAAGACACAACCGGTGGAACATTAGGAACCATGGTCAGAAGGGGATTAGAATAAGTAAAAGGTACACTATGATATGAAGTTTGTGAGGTAGGTAGAGATACTGGTGGAGCACTCACAGGAATAGATGCAATTGGGAGAGATGTAGTTATTAAAGGAGGAGTATAAGTAGGAATGCTAGGTAAAGGAATAGAGGAAGGTCCCACACTAGTGACAAGAGGAGTAAATACTAGATCTTGAGCCTCTTGAGCTAAAGGTTTAACATTCGAATGCACAAGATAAGTAAGACCACACAAGATGTTAACACCTTGATCATTATCACAAAGGACTTTCTTAAGAGCCTCTATAGCTTGGATAGAATATTGATTATGGTTTTCTTGGTTAAGCCAATTTCCCATTTTATCAAGTTTGGTTGAGATTTTTTTCTCTTGTTCAGGAAGAACTCGTAAGGAATCATCCTCATCATGAGATGAGTGAGAAGAGTTATGCTCCATAGAAGGATTAGAATCATGAGTTATCAAATTATCATCTGGGATCCTAAGGAAAGGAGAGTAAGACTCGGGATCAAAGGAACCCATAAGTCTATATCTTCTTCTAACTGAGATACTATAAGTATGACTAGAAGTGGTAAAGCTCATACACCAATGCAGTGCAAATGAACTAATACAAGATTTTGATTTATTAATTTTAAATGTAATTGAAAGAACATGCAAGATCTAGCATAAACATGTAAATCTAACACCAAAAAGAAAGAGTTGTCTATTGCAGGTTCACCAAAATGTAAAGATATAAAATGTAGGATCTTATAAAATGTAAGACATATGAGATTGTAGAGGAAGAAATTTTGGTTGATTATAATTTGTTTATTGATTAAGTTTGAGATGTGTTGTATTTCCTTAACCTTTACATTTAATTGTAATTTATGTATTGTTGTGTGATTAGGCATATAGGGGGAAGGAAGATAAGATGTTCCTCTTTTATCCCCAAATGCACAAATGAAAGATCCAAGTTGATTAACCCAAAAGAAGGACCAATGCACAAATGAATCAACCATTTGGAAATGAGAGCAAGGAAGAAGATCTTAAATTATGTTTTATGATTAAGAAGATATGATATATTGTAGTAATTGAAAAGGATGAGAGGAAGTACCAGCCTTTAAGAATTTTATATTTGAAGAATGATGTTTTCTGATGTTTGTACTTTGTTTCTAGAAAATCTGAAGTATGACCCAGAATAGAAACATAGAGATGAACAAAACCCAGAAATCATTTTCCAATTTGACATAGTCCTATGAAAAAGGTCAACCTCGACCCACAAATGTCACCGCTGACCCAATAATCTTGACCCTAACCTGTGTTTCCTTGACGGAAAATCTTCTTTCAGATCCCAATAGTTTGCTAAAAAGGGTATCCAGATCTGAGTTCAAATCCACAGTCCCGAACCTATATCTGCAAGAAAAAGAGATTTTTTTTTTGGGGGGAGGGGTTTGCCTTGGTCAAACCCTAGTTTTGGAATTAACCTCAAATATAATTGAAATTGCATAAGTAAAACAAAGTAAATGCATAAATTCACCTTGCTTGTAAAAGTCCTTGTGGTGGATTTGAATCCGTGGATCCACAAGTATGTATGCACCAAATGGATCTAGAATGTAGAAGGTAGGATGTCTTCAATCAATTTCTTGTAGATCTCCAACACCAAATCTTGAATGGGTTCTTGAATAGGAAGAGGCTTGGAGGAAGGTGGATGGAGAGATCACCAAAAGGGCACTATGTAGCTTGAATCCTTCAATGGCCTCCATTGGATCTCTTTGATGAAAATGAATGCTTGAGTGCTTGAGGATGGATAGATGATTGCTTCAAATATTGTTCCTTATCTTGCTTGAACGTCACTTGATAATGCTTCTCAATTGCTCAATGATGCTTAGGCTTGGATAGAGGACTTAGAGAAAATGAGAGGATAAAAACTTCCTTTTATATGAAATTAGGGCACAATATTCTAAGGAGGATGACATAGGAGAATTAAATTACCATTAAAGCCTTTACCCCTAGGATAGGACCTATATTATATATAATTTAGGGATTAGTGCTTTGGAACCCAAAACAGCCGACCCGGAAGCGCGAATTAACTTTTTCAAAGACCGACATCTGGAAACTGTGAGATCCTGAAATCTGGACCCTGGGTCAAGGTCAAGGTTGATCTTGAGCTAGGTCAGGGGTGAGGTCAACCTTGACCTAGGTCAGGGTCGAGGTCGACATAGACCTAAAAGGTTGACCTTGACCCTGAGGTCAAAGATCTCTAATCTGCAGTCTAGAATGCCAAAAACTGGCTGGAGAGAGGTGGAAAATGGGGTAGAACAGGGGGAAAGCTAGGTCTAAATAAAGAACCCATTCAAGGCACTTGACATGACCCCAAACCACTTACTCTGAAGGCTAAACTAGTCTACCATGGAAGTGCTTCCATTTTCTGACTATATAGAACTTATCCTCTAGCACTTTGTAAGCGCTTACCTTGGCTACAAATTTGCTTGAGTGCTTCTTCATAATTTATTTGATTTCTTCAACCTTAGATTGAAGAGGAAAAAGTGTGACAAGTACCCTCTCCCTTGCTTCTCTTTTTGTTTGTAGAGAATATGACCACTGTTGAGATATTTTCTTACCTAGTTCTTTGGGTATTTGGTTGACTAATTTAGCTGGTACATATTTTTACTTGACCATTGCCCTTATTATGGCATCTTGTATCTTGTTTTCATCTTCTGGATTAAGTTTATCCCATTGTCTGATTTTCTTATCAGACATGGTGCCAATTGCAGCAATAGATTCAGTAGCCTCATCAATTGTTTGATTTCTGAAAATTATCTTTGTTACATCAGGCTCATCATCTTTTGTGTCTTCTATGTCAACTTTTGTCCTAACTAATATTTTTCTCCTCTTTGTAGGTTTTGTCTTCACAATTTGTTCCTTTGTTTTCTTTGTTGGCTGATTCCTCTTATAAGTCCTTACTTGACCTTTCTCAAGAGGTGTGGTATAGGTTTTAGTTGTTTGACTCCTTGTCCTTTGTTTCTTTGTAGGAGGGGGAGGTGTATCAGACTTAGTTGCCTCAGAGTCTAATTTTTGTTCATTGTTCCCTTCACCGATGGTGCCCTGTTCATCGGTTTCCTCGATTTGTTGTTGTTCCTCCTCATTGACCGATAGAATATTTTTAAATTCTTGACCATCTTATTTTTCTTATTGAAAGTATTTTTGACTTCTAGGCCTCTTTTTATCTTTGACCTGGCCTCTTCATAAGTTTGAAAACTTGGTTTCTTGATGTCAATCGGCTCATTGATCAATGCATCAATAGCATTAGTTGCTTGATCTATGTTGATTTCATAATCAAGTGGGGTTAACCAAGCTGTCCTTGGTACAACCAGTTTTATGTGGGTAAAGTCTGTATCCACCATAAAACATATCACATCCCAATTTTTTTTCAATCAGTTGCTCAAGGATCCTTTTTCTTTCCATCATATTTTCCTTGAATTCAAGGAAGTATGCAGTCATAACATATTCAAAATTATCTCCTAGTGACTTAATTACTTCACTAATTTGTAGTTTCACTAGCTTTGTAGTGACCCATTTTACTTTTCCTACTGAAGGAAAGTATTCTTGAAAGTAGAAAAATATACACATGATAAGTGAGTCGAACTTGCATGTGTTAGTCTTTGTAGACCTTATTGTGTTCATGTTCTCATTAAGTTATTTCAATAGGATCTCACATAGATCCATCTGTATGCCCTTTGTCACTATTTTGTAAGTTGTGCTTACTGATGTTGATGATATGTTGTTCAACCTACTTTCCTAAAAGATCTTGTAACCAATCACACATGCACTGAATCTCAGTTCTTCATTCGTGATGGTGTTCACTTTGAGACTTCTGTTATCCCATTCAGCTTTTGTGAGCTTTTCAACTTCTGGCCTTGAAGGATGCTTGTGTGCCTTAGGCTTGTCAGTTATTTGATAACCAGTGAAAGCATGAAGGAAATCCTTAGTGATTTGTTTGGGCTGATCCAACCATAACTTTTGATCATGCATTCTACTAAGTACCAACCTAATCCAATCAGTTTTGAAGTCCCTCAAGAAATATAGGGCATTGGCTATTCCCTTTACTTGCAGATGCTTATGTTCATCTTTTAGGTTTCCTTCTACATCACAAAGCTTTTTGTGCTTTTTGTGAGCTTCATCCATTTCCAGATCACCTATTTCAGCAATCTTACAGTGAATATAGGACCTTACATCCTCTATTAGCAAAACCCTAGGTGGAATCTTAGAAAATGCGTCGGTTTCATTGGGTTGTGATGCGATCTCTGAGAATATCTTATAGTTGGGCTCTACACAGGTGTTTTTATTGATTAACCTAACCACATTCTTCTTATCACTCTTGATCTTAGCAGTTCTTGAAGTGGTTGCCATCATTTTTTAGATATTAGGGCTTTCTTGAAAATTCAGGGCTTTCTTGAAAATTCAGGGCTTTCTTGAAAATAATGAAAGAGTTCTTCGGTGCCCTTGGTACTTACTTTGATCCGTGATACTGGTGAATTATCTATTTGGGGTGTACTAGATTGAGTCAATTTTGCTCTGCTGAATTCTCTCTAATCGCTCTATTTTCGCTCAACTTTTTTTTTCTCTTCAAATCGCAGGTGCAAAATGAAGTGCCCTCATCAACTATTTATAGACATTTTCCCTAAGTATGTCATAAATGCTCAATGACTCATCGGTTCATGAAGATGGAGTCCGTCGGGAAGAATTTCAAAATCATTTTCGGTGTTGTCAGGATGCTCAGAATGACTGTTAAGATTTTTTCTTTCACCGATGGATATCGGTGTTCTATTATGACAACTTTATAACTTTGCTTCCTTACCAACAGGTGTCAGTTTACATTAGCAACTTAGCCATTTTATGTGTTGACCAACAATTCTCGGTAAGTGTAGATAGCTCATCCATTATGCTCATCGATGATTTTTGGTATGTATATACCGACGGGGTTATTTTCTCAGAATTGTAACAAGTAACATAATATGCATCTTTATTTATGCAAATTTTGACTATCTATCAATTTTTATAATGGAACTGATGCAAAATATGACTTGGTGTAGTGCAGTTCCATACTTACTTGTTCATCTTAAGTGGGGGTGGTGATGTCACCAAATCCATTGGATGGGGTGTCACCATTTTCATTTCTTGGTCCAACTTCATCATTGCTTGAAGCTTTTCTCCACATTTTGCCTCTAGCCCTCCAGATATCTTCAATGGTGTTTCCATTGGGATATGTTCTTGTCTCTATCATTCGGTCTTTTCAGTCCTTTTTGAGATGACCAACTTTGTGATAGTGTAAGCATGCCATCCCAGGGTTTGACCAGCCTCTAGACCTTTTGGTCCATGCCCTCATTTAGTTTGCAGCAATGTGACCATATCTACCACATGTTGTATAGTTTTTCCAAGTATTGGAGTCCCATATATATTGATTACCAATTCTCTTTGGTTCATAGGGAGTTTCTTGACCTTTAGGCTTCCATGCTTGCCTTTTATTTTTCCATCATTCAAGACTTGTGTGCCCATTCATTTTTCATGTAGGAAAGTATTTGTCCATGTAGGTTTCCTTCTTTGGTTGATCCATCTTAGACTTACATTCATATGCTTTATGTCCTTTCTTGTTACATTTTTAACAGAATCCTATGAATGAAGATGTAGATTTAGGAATACCTTTCATTTTTCCTCGGCATACATTTGATGTGTGGCCTTGCTTTCCACAGTGTTTTCATGTAAGCTTTCTTGGTCTTGGATTTTCATAGACATTCTTTGGATTTCCTTTATTAGATGATTCTCCATTTTCGGTAAAGCCTAGACCGTTGTTGTTGTTGACTCTTCATTGTCCTTCAAGAAAGTCATCCATTCTTTTATTGCCTTCTTCAGCCTTTCTGATAATTTCATTATGTTGTTTCTGAACTCTAACCTCATGCTTTAGTTTTTCATTTTCTTCTCTTCGTTCACCGATATCCTATACTCTTTCAATGAGTTCTATATTCATTTTGTTTGTTTCTTGACTCATAAGAATAATCTGATTTGTAATCTCATGGTGATGCTATGCATTTCTTTGAATTTCTAACTCATTTTCTTTTAGTTTCTCTGTAATATTTCTTCTGTCATCAATAGCAAGTGTTCTTTCTATTTCAGCTTGTCTAGCAGAATTCATCACATCAATCATTCTTACCATCTGTCTTTCTTGACCGATTTGTAAAATCTTTATTTATTCTGTCAGGTGTTGATTGATCTCCTTTATACTTGTGATGTTCTCTTCTGATGTGTTTGATGCATTACTTGTATTTGATCTTGAAGATTCAAAGAAATCTGGAATCTCTTCTTCTTGATAATCTTTTTCATTGCTCTGAGTTTCCATACCTTTTCTCTCATCCAGCAGATCTATCATTGTGATATTGCTATCAGGATTCAACTGTGTAGTTTTTGAGTCAAACTCATTGACCCATAATTCATGAGTAGTGGTTCACATGAACCCATCTCTCATGAGAATGAATGGAAGACTTAGCACTCATTGGATCATCTTGACTCTTGCTTCTTTATACAGTTCATAGAATATTTGTATCTCAAGCTTTTTGTTCTCAATATTCTTATCAAGTTTGTACTTCTCCATTGTATGATCTTTTCTCTTAAGCCTTTAAGATTTCCAAGAAGAGACTTCACTCTGATACCAATTGTTGGTATTAATGGGAAGTAGTGCTAAGAGGGGAGGGGTGAATTAGTACCTCTAAAATTTTTAACTCTTTTCACTATTAATCATTAGTAATCATTCCTTACTGTATTACTAACCATTGTTGTTTTTCTTTCTTATGCATGTGGTATTAATTCATAATATTTAATTTTTTGCAACATTCATAGAAACATTCATGAAAGTAATAAACACATAACACAAGATGTGATATCGCAAAAAACTGCTATTAGGAAGTAAAAATTGTGGTGGGGATGGCACCCACAAAAATTCACTATCTAAAGAATGGAAGGGAGCTGGTAAAGGCTTAGAATTGATCACTTCTAATGATATACCCTATTAGGAGTATTAAAGTGGAGACCGGTTAAGATCTACTCTATTAAGAGCATTAGAAACAGTGATTTAAGTGTGCACTCGGTTAAGAGATTTACAATAGGACTGTTAATTCCACCTTTCTTGAAAGGATTTCTTAAGTGTACTACACTTGTTAGAATGAGTATAATTTCTAATCATAGATCCATTAAAGCTCTCATAATATGAATATCACCTATAGTGATTGATGAATACCTTTTCTCTGCTCGTCAGTAGCCTGTGTTCTTGTTCTTGAAATTGATTTGATCCTTTTCTGTCCTTCTGCATGAATTCTCTTGTCTGATCCTTAGATGCTCTCAGTGACTACAATCATCATCAAACAACAACATGTTCACAATATATTGAGCATCTATTTATACACATATTTGACCTATTCTAGAATCATGTATTACAAAGTTAACTCTAGATCCAAGGTTTACAACTTGACCTTGATCTTTAGTTTGCATGTTTTAAATCAGTTAAACTAATTAAAAAAATATTAATTACATTGGTTCCTCCGCACATAATGGATTTGAAACAAATCAAGAAGCTAAATAAATAACTTCAATATTTTATCTAACATGGAAAGTCAGATCCACTTTTTGCGGGATGTAACTGACTGTTGATTCTTGGTCATCAGGTTGAAATGAAAGTCTGTCGGCATTCCAATGTTGAACTGGTCATCGGGTTCCCTTCATTTGTCGGGTTCCTCTCTTTTCTATTTCTTTGGGTTGCACTATTGTTACTTTTTGGGTTCCTTTATCCTTTTTTTCATTGGGTAATACTAAATAGTGTTTATTGAGATGCTTTGAACTTGGTAGTATCGGGTAACCTTGGCGTCGGGTAGTGTTGTGCCTTGTCTATCAGTGTAGTGTAAACCAATGGTGTAGATCATGTTTTTCCTTGTATAAACTAATGGAAAAATATAATGCCTTCATTACCCAACTTTACCCTACCAACTTCAACCATATCTTTGATGAAATGATACTAAATTGTTTGTGCTTGTTTTAGGCATAAAAATTTAGTTTCTTAGATAGGAAGATTACACTCTAACTATCACAATAAATTTTCATTGCACCTTTTAATATTATAATATATAAATATATTTACCATAATAACTAGAACTTAAATCAACTGCCATAGATAGTTATAGAAACAATGTTTCCACAATCTATAAATATGAAATCCAATGTTGGTAAAACCTTACGAGGGTCTTTGTATTAGCAAGACATAGTAAATAATGTTAAGGAGGATACTTATATAATGGATAAAACTTAGTGGACTAAATTGTAGGGACAAGGTTTCTCTTATATGTTTAGGATTCTAAAAGTATGTTTTCTAATCTTTTATTATTTTCTCTTTCATCTTTTTCTAACATATTGAAGTTTTGATTTTGATCTAATAATGTAAAAGTTATTATTTTTATCCAAGGGATTGAGCTCAACTAGTTAACCCATTAGATTTTCATTACGAAGGCCCTAGTACAATTATACATATGGACATCTAAAGTGGAATTATAAGTTGTAACTCTTAGTCTTCCATATTTGACTTCTAATATGGAGGTGGTTTCTAAATAAAACTCAATTTCAAAGTAGTGGCTCTTGGTCATCCATTGGCCATTTTTAGTGTATTTTGTCATAAGGATCTTGTATTGGTCTCATGTTGATGTCAAAAAGAACAATATATTTCTAATTAATATGTGATTCAAAAAAAATTATGGTTTTTGAGGGTTGTCTTGTTTCACTGCAATTCATTCATTGAAAGCTATTAATTGATTTATCATGATGGAATTATGCAAATTTAATTTAATTATCGTTTATAATAAATGTTTATATATGGATGATTTTATTATGTTTTCATGATATATTAGAGAAGGATTCAAGAATTGGAGAATTAGTGAAACAATATTAGAAGATCTAATAATATATAATGCTAAATAAATAATGAGTTTCTAAATAAATATTTATGAAGTAGGGTGGGAGAACGAGAGAACACAAAGGAGGAGAGAGGCTTTTAGAGGTAGGAGAAGAAGATGAAGATGGGGATGAAGTGTATGAAGATGAGGATGAAGGTGTGAGAAAAGTGGACAATTTTGTGGTTTGTAGTGCCCTGTAGTTTTTGGGTGGGTCTTTGTTTTGGGTGTTGCGGCCTTCTTTGCTCCTTAGCATATATGGCCTTCATTTTCTTTGACATTCTGGTGGAGAAGTTTGGTCTTTCCTAGGGCTTGCCAAGGTCTAGTTTTGTTAGCTTGTAAGGGTGCATTGTGGGTTTCTCTCTCATGTGCATTGTAGGTGCAATTTTTTTCTTTGGTATTTAAATTCCTATTTGGAGAAGAGTTATGTTCATTTTCTTTCCCATTTTTTATTTTCCCCTTATCTCTTCTTGTTTCATGTTGATTTTGTAACTTTGCCTTATCTCTATGGAAGGGCATGTTTCCTTGTACCCTTGTCTCTTTTTGGTGTGTGTAGATTCTAGTAGGAGACTTCATGATGTTTGGGCTCTTATGGATGGTATAGAGGTTAAGATATTCTAGATCATTGTGTGTTCATTGGATCCTCCTCCCCTTGATCATAGGTTGTCTCTTCTAGCTTCCAGGTCTTCTTGTGGCCTCATTGCAAGTGGTGTAGTGGTTTGTGGGATTTTTCTAGTGGTTCATCTAGCCCTTAGGGTGATGTTATTTGTGTTACTAATTTTTCCTTCCCCATGGCTTTTATCTACTTTAGTTTCAAGGACCATTGTTTGGAGGTTCATCAAAGAGTCTTCTTTTTTAAGAGTTGTTGTGAAGGAAGGGGATGTTATTTCTACATGTGCATCTTTGGTTCCTCATCGTGTGGGAGAAAATTTCTACTGGAGGGTTTTCTTGATGTTCCTAGGTGCCTTCCAAAATGAGTTGTCTTCCTACAATTCCTAGATGGAGGTGGATCTTTCTAATTTAGCTAATGGTGTTAGTTGGGACTTTTCCCATATTTTTGGTGTGGTTGGTCTGTGGGTTTTCTTCCAGCCTTTATTTCTCTCCATCATATATTTGTTGATTTGTGGTGACTGGTCAAGGAAGTATTGTACACTTTTCTATAATTCATGGAGTTTGTGGCAATGCCCCAAAAAAAAATTGGGTTAACTTGTCAAGCATTTTTGGTTAACTCATCAAGAATTTCCCTAGGTTAACTCATTAATCATTTCCCTAGGTTAAATCATCAAGAAATTTTAGGGTTAGGGTTTTTTATAAGAAAAATGGTGTTAGAGTTATATATTTGTAGAGTGAAGAAGTATTATAGCATTTGTAGTGGTATTGAGCTGCAATGGATCACTGGTTGTGTAAAGAAGAAAATGTGGATGATCTCCTAGATAGAGTTTGCACAATAGATATTCATATATAAAAGAGACCAATGTCATAATTTAACCCTTTACATTTATTTATTTTTTTCATATTTGATAATGGATATAGACTTGAAATTGAAAGAAAATATTAATGGAGTAAAATATCTACCTCACATCATAGTAGATCTGAAAAATGCCATTTTTTGAAGACTGTGTTGAGTTTATGGAAAATCTAAGACCGGATCTGGAATAGAAACACAGAGACAGACAAAACCTAGAAATCATTTTCCGTTCTAACACAGATCCAATTTTCACCCTCAAGTCAATGTCACCATTGGCCAGAATTTCCAATTGCACCCTAGGGCAGAATCGACCTAAAAAGTCTTAGATTGAATTTTTTTTTCGGATCCCAAAAATTTGTTGAAAAGGGTATCTAGATCTGCACTCTATTCCACTATTCCCAAACCTATCACTCCCGAAACAACACCTACAAATATCTGAAAAAGAGGGGTTCTGGGGTGGCTATATAGGGTTTTGCCTTAGTCAATCCCCCATTTTGGTGATCTCCACAAATAGACAAATATAGTAGAATACATGTGTGTGTGTTTCTCTTGGAAAGAGCTTTGGATGTGTAATATCAAGGTCTAATCCTCTAGATTAAAAACCCTAACATGAATTGAAAATGAGAAAGCAATGCATAGATTTGAATGTGATAAAGAGAGCATACCAAGCCCCCAAGGCTAAAGTATTCCTACCAAACTCACAATCCATAATTTCTACCTCATGATAATATCTTTTGAATTCTTGAAGGTTGAAAATAGTGGATCCAAGAAGAAGGAAAGAAGGAAGATGTCTCTCTTGCTCCAAAGAAGATCCATAATGGCTTGTCTACAAAAGTGCTTAAAATGTATTAATGCATCATCATGTCTTGTCCTTCTATATCATCCTCTAGCTTTCTTGCCTCATCATCATGCCAAAATCATAATTGCATCATATCATCTTATGACTCTTTTTCATCATGTCATGTTATGTCCTCATTTTCTTTTTTCAAATGAAGGCAAAAGGGAGTATTTATATAGAGAACTCAATATAGACCTCCTAGGGAAATGCAAGGGACCCAAATTCAAATTTCACCTTGAATTATGGTATAGTTACAATAAAAAACCAAGGAGGTGATGTATTAATCTGAATATTTGGGAAAACACCTCCGCATCTGGACCTGGGGACCTATTTTAAGTTTTAGAACCCCGATAGGCTCCAGATTTGAAAGCGGGGACCATCACCTAACAGAGGTCAAGGTCAAGGATTACCTTGACCTAGGTCAAGGATGACCTTGACCTTGACCTAGGTCAGGGTCTACCTCAACCCTGAACTAAGGTTTCAGGCTAGTCACTTTGGGAAATTTGCAGGATTCCTAGGTCAACCGGGGACCCAGGGAGGTGAGAAAACAAACTAGGATGTTACATAGAGGCACAAAGGCCAAAGAGTAAGTGTGATGAAGATTTAGGATAGCCAATACATAGGATCTACTCAAAAAGATGGAGTCATAGAAAGGGAGATTAAGGAGGACCCGAAGGACCCTAACCCTAATTTCACCTAAAAATGTAGAATCAAGTGTATGTGCATCCTAAATGCAAATCTAATATGAAAATGTCCTAAATGAGGGTACTAAACCTACCAAAATGGAAGTGCTTCCATTTTAAGATAATACATTTATTCCCCACTTTAGCTTAGGTATGACACTACGTGAATATGCAAGCTAAAGTAAGAAAACATTGTAAAGTGAAAAGGATATAGCCAAGTGCTTAATGTGGAGATCCTGCAAGAAACTGTTAATATCTGCAACCTGCAACACAAGGTTAATGAAAATCCATAGAGAACCTAAGCCTTACTAAGATGGTTTTGATAAATTCATAGAGCCCCTTATGCATATTAATTTTTGTTTTGCATATTTGATAATGGATATGGACTTGAAATTGAAAGCAAAGATTAATGGAGTAAAATACCTACCTCACATCATAGCAGATCTGAAAAATGCCATTTTTCTGAAGCCTGTGTTGATTTTCTAGAAAATCTGAGATCGCTTCTGGAATGCAAATGCAGAGATGAACAAAACCCAGAAATATTTTTCCATTCTGACACAGTTCCCATTTGCACCCTCAAGTCAATGTCACCATTGGCCAGAATTTCCAATTCTGCCCTAGGGCATAATCGACCTAAAAAGTCTCAGATTGAAATTCTATTCTTGGATCTCAAAATTTTTCTGAAAAGGGTATCCGGATCTGCACTCTATTCTACAATTCCCGAACCTGTCACTCCCAAAAAAGCACCTGCAAATATCTAAAAAATAGGGGTTTTGGGGTGGCTATATAGGGTTTTGCCTTAGTCAAACCCCCATTTTGGTGATCTCCACCTCCACGAATAGCCAAATATAGTATAATGTATGTGTTTCTCTTGGAAAGAGTTTTGGATGTGTAATGTCAAGATCTAATCCTCTAGATTAAAAACCCTAACATGAATTGAAAATGAGAAAGCAATGCATAGATTTGAATGTGATAAAGAGAACATACCAAGCCCCCAAGGCTAAAGTATTGCTACCAAACTCACAATACATAATTGCTACCCCATGATAATATCTTTTGAATTCTTGAAGGTTGAAAATGGTGGATCCAAGAAGAAGGAAAGAAGGAAGATGTCTCTCTTGCTCCAAAGAAGGTCCACAATAGCTTGTCTACAAAAGTACTTGAATGTATTAATGCATCATCATGTCTTGTCCTTCTATATCATCCTCTTTCTTTATTGCCTCATCATCATGCCAAAATCATAATTTCATCATATCATCTTATGATTCTTTTTCATCATGTCCTCTTTTTTCTTTTTTCAAATGAAGGCAAAAGAGAGTGTTTACATAGAGATCTCAATATAGACCTCCTAGGGCAATGCAAGGGACCCAAATTCAAATTTCACCTTGAATTATGGTCTAATTACAATCACCAACCAAGGAGGGGATGTATTAATTCAAATATCAAGGAAGAAACCTCTGCATCCGGACCTGGGGACCTATTTTAAGTTTTAGAACCTCGATAGGCTCTAGATTTGAAAGCCAGGACCATCACCTGACAGAGGTCAAGGTCAACCTCAACCTTGACCTAGGTCAAGGATGACCTCAACCTTGACCTTGATCTAGGTCAAGGTCAACCTTGACCTTGACCTAGGTCAGGGTTGACCTCAACCCTAAATTGAGGTTTCAGGCTGGTCACCTTGGGAAATTTGTAGGATTCCTAGGTCAACCGGGGACCCAGGGAGGTGAGAAAACACACCAGGATGTTAGATAGAGGCATAGAGGCAAAAGATTAAGTGTGATGAAGATTTAGGAGAGCCAATACATAGGTTCTACCTAAAAATATGGAGTCATAGAAAGGGAGAATAAGGAGGAACCGAAGGACCCTAACCCTAATTTTGCCTAGAAATGCATAATCAAGTGTATGTGCATCCTGAATGCAAAAATAATATCAAAATATGCTAAACGAGGGTACTAAACCTACCAAAATGGAAGTGCTTCCATTTTAAGGTGATACAGGTTGTAATCGGTCAAAATTACTAGATAATAATATTGGAATCTCTATTTGGTGGGCGTAACCCAAGATTGGGTGAACCATGTTAAATTATTTGTGCCTTATTTATGTGTGCGTTTTTATTCCTCTGTTTTGTTAAATGTAGCTACATTTAATAGTTAAGATATTTGTCTTCTAATACTAACAAGTTGTATCAAAGCTTTGTGTATTCTTCAAGAAGGTCACATGGTTGAGTGGGAGTCTCATGGTTGAGGGGCCGTAATGGTAAACAAGGTTAAGTTGAAGGTTGAGAAGTTTAATGGGAAGAACTTTCACTTATGGAAAATATAGATGGATTACTATCTCTATCAAAAAAATTAATGGAATCCATTGGAAGGAATAAGCAAGAAATTTTCAACTATGTCTCAGGAGGATTAGGATATTTTGGAAAGAAAGGCACTTGGAAGTATTTTTTATGCCTAGCACAATCGGTGGAATTTAATATTACAAAAGCGAAGACAACTAAAGAGTTGATGGAAACCCTAGTGAAGCTATATGAAAAACCTAATGCTTCGAATAAGGTATTTCTTATGAAGCATTATTTAATATGAAAATGGTAGAAGGTGGGTTAGTTTTTTATCATTTAAATGAGTTTAATATGGTTACTAGTCAATTATCCTCTGTTAATGCCAATTTTGATGAAGAAATTAGAACTCTTTTCATTGTGTTCTTTTCCTAAAAGATAGAATGGCTTGGTAATGGATGATAGTAATTTTTTTTCTGGTTCAAATACCCTAAAATTTGATGATGTTGTTGGTGTTATTCTAAGTGAACAAATTTGTAGGAAAAAATTAGGTGGATCTACATCAGGTAGTGTTTTGAATGCAGAAAGTGAACACAGATCAAAGGAGAGAGGAAACAATTCTATAAGTCATGGGAAATCACAAGGAAAATCAAAGGGTAAGAGGTCTCAATCCAAAGAACCAAATTATTGTTGGTATTGTGGTAAACTAGGTCATAAGAGGAAAGATTGTTGATCTCCGAAGAATAAAGAAGGAGACAAAAAAGAAGGAAATAAGGAGGAAAATGTGGTAAGTAATAAATCTGAAGAAGATGCTTTGATTCTTTCCCTAGAAAATATTCATGATACGTGGGTTTTAGATTCAGGGGCCTTATTTCATGCTACACCCCATAGAAGTTATTTTCTTGATTATGTCCATGGGAATTTTGGGCTGGTTTATTTGGGAGATAATGAACCCTAACATATTTTTGGGAAGGGAAGAATTAAGATTAAGTTGAAGAATGATAATCATTGGCTACTACAAGAGGTAAGAGATGTTCCAAGGCTGAGTATGAATTTAATTTCAGCAGGGGAGCTAGGTGATGAAGGTTGCATAGTCACTTTTAATGATAAAAATCGGAAGGTTTCAAAAGGTGGATTAATGATTAAAAAAATGTGTGAAAGTAGGCACCTTATATCTTTGTATGTGTCATATTGTTCCTTCTACTTTATTTGTTGTAGAGAAAATACAATATTGAGGGATAGTTGTTGCAGTTCAGTGGGAAAAACATCAAACAACTGATGTGGATTGTGAAACAACACTATGGCACAACAGAATTGGGAACATGAGTGAAAAAGACATGAAATAACTTCATTCAAAGAAATTTTACCAGGTCTAAAATGTGTCAATATGGATTTTTGTGAGAGTTGTATGTATAGAAAATAAAAGAGAGTTAGTTTTATAAAGGGTGGGAAGGAAAATAAATATGAAAAATTGGAGCTTGTGCATACAAATTTATGGGGATTGGCTCAGGTATCTTCCCTTTGTGGCTCTATGTATTATGTTTCATTCATTGATGATGCAACTAGGAAAGTATGGATTTATTTCCTTAGGTAGAAATCTGATGTATATAAAAAAAATTTTAAAATGGAAAAGATTGGTTGAGAATGAGACTGGTAAAAGACTAAAATGTCTCAGATCTAATAATGGTGGTGATTATTGCAGAAAATAATTTGAATATTATTTTTCCTTTAATGGTATTCATAGGCAGAAAGTAGTTCCAAGGACTCCACAAGAAAATGGATTGGTTGAATGCATGAATAGGAAAATAATAGAGTGTGCAAGGACTATGAGGTTGCATGTTGGGATGCCCTTAAACATGTGGGAAAAGGTTGTAAACATTTTTTTTATTTAATTAATAGAGGTCCACCTACTCTTTTGGGTTGTGGTATTCTAGAGGATGCATGGACATGTAAGAAGGTGAGTATTTTTATATTAAAGTAGTCGAAGAAAGGGGCCTGGCCTATTAAAAAGAAGTAAATCTAGTACAAGATGTGCATCCACTTACAACACACAAATAGTTACAACACACTATCAACCAATGCCCTTCTTTAACATCAAAAACCAACCAATCCAGCCATACCACCCCAAAGTAAAGGTATTGAAACACCCACCCTTAACAACATAGTCAGTAATCAAAAAATGATAACCAAAAGGAATAATCCTACCAGTAATGTTAACCGAACCCAGTCTTTCAAAAAAACTGAAGCAAAATCATCTACTAATACCAATATTAGTTTCATAATTACCAGCAAAAGAGAATAAAGTATTAACCACGCCCTTAGGGGCCAACCATGAGGAAAAGTTTAAAACCAGCATATAAATTGAAACAACATCAGTTGGGGTTATTTTCCCTCCAAATTTAACAACATCTTGCACCAGTCCTTAGCCAAGAACTAAAACAGCTTCCCTTCGTCCTTCATTGTCATTGAATCCTTCTGGTTCTCCCGGTGCAGCAAATGAAGAGTTGTGGACGCTGAGTGCATGACCTTCACAACAAAGTCTGCTAACATTGTGAAGCTTGAATTAAGGTCATTGACCTTACCTTTCAACATTTGCATATCCTCCCTCATCTATTGGAGCTTCATATTCATCTGTTGCAGCTCCACATTGTGTTCATCCTTCCTAATTTCAAAGGCTCCAGCCATGCCCTCCTCTTTCCCCTTTGTGCAACCCTCATTATCATCCATTTTAGTCTCCCTACTATGAAATCCAAGCGATAAAGTTGCACTAAGAGGAGAGCCCTTCCTATCCTCCCAAGAGTCCTTTTTAATAGATAAATCCATATAATTCAGTTTGAAACTAGCTAAAACATGGTTCAATTCCATGCTCCTTTCTCCTCCTGCCATAGCCAACGAGCTCTTACCCTTTCCCGTGTCTGATCTATCCTCCTCCCTAGTATTTTACCTCTGACTCTTTTTGTTTTTATCGTCCATCTTAGATTTTTTATCCCTTCACCCTCCCTTGAATCCAAATCCTCCTCCTCCTCCATAATGTATCTCTTTCTTACTGCTTTTTACTTCAAACAGGAGTTGGATGTGAATATGTGGGACCTTCTACAACTTTCGTTATCTTCCGTTATAGATTCATCAATGTTAATGTCTTCTTCCTTTTTATTCTCAGCGGGGAAAAGAGTAGGATTTTTAATTCTTTTTTCCTGAGGAAGAGGGGTTCTTCGAGGATGAGGTTGGATGGGAAGGGTTCACCTCATTTTCCCTAGGGTTAACAATAGAGTTAGAGATGGTTTCGAGAAAGGAGACAAATCTAGGAGGGCATAAGGCATGGTGTAAATTGTATAAACAAAGAATTAACCTTTGATGTAAAATATTGTAGTTCCTTTTGCTTCCTTCTTAGCACACACATCCAACACAGATGCTTCAGGAGAATGAAGTAGGAAAAAAGTGATAGAAATTTCTTCACTATATCGGAAGTGATTTAACAAAGGGAAATTATAATTATAACAGGTCCCAAATATACCCTCAAGGGTCATATATTTCATAAAAATAAGGCATACCTCATTCCAAGGCTCTGACAACTTATCGCATTTGAAACCCCCATGAAAATAGATAGTATTGCCTATCTTCTTGAAGAACCGGTTGGCACTGGTGTCATCTCTGCATTTCATCACCTTCTTCCATTTCCTTCCCTCCATAGATAGCCCAATGGCTTGAGCAATAACTTCTTCATTAATTTCAAAGGTGATGTCATTAATGGTTACCTTACACTCCTCCCAAGTGTCCACCAGTTCCATAGATATGATCTCATCACTACCTTTCATGGCTTCCATATAAGGAAAAAATTACCTTCTTTAAGGTACATAATAGCACAAGGGTTCTTGAGGAACCCATCCTCAATCTTTGGTGGCTTCACCCTACCCATGTCACCCCCCATTTCAGTGCTAGATCCTGAATTCTACACCTCTTCTTGGTTATTCACAGACATCCCAACCTAGCTCCCAACTCTAAATAGCTCAGTCCAGTTCTTTCTCCAGCTCAGACCTCCATTACAAAAATTCAGAGTCACATGAACATTAGCAAAAGGAAATAAACTCACACCACCCTTCTTTTTTTGGGAAAGATGCCAGCTCAAGAAAATGGGCGTACCAATCACATGTAATGACTTTATTAAAATAATAAAATCCCTTAAATTAGAATTATTACGATCATCGGGCATGATAGGATCATAAAATTTGGCAATCTTTTCACTTTCCATGAAGCTTGTGCAAATCCCCATGCAATCATTTCTCTTAAACTTCACCGTACGACCACCATATCTGGTAATAATGACCCTTCTTAACCAATAATTAATATTATTCATTCTTATAACATCCCTTTTTAAAAAAAAATGAACTCTTGCAACCTATCGTGATCCTAGTAGCCACCCTACCCAACAGATAGAAAAATCCATAGTTGTACCACATAGTTAGGGATGGTTATTGTGTTCCCTCCCAATGAGAGCTTGTGTATGCACTGTGAGAGACCCCATGTTTCTCCAACACTTATTCTCATTGGTGATAAGCCCTCTGGCAGCCAGTGCATATACCACCGCATTACCCTCCTAGTAAATATGTTGTAAATCAAATTCCTCAAACCTCGGGAGAAGCACACAAATATCATACAAAAAATTTGACATCTTCCAATTGGCCCTGTAGTTTCCTTTAACCATTTAAATCACAATTTTTGAGTCCCCCTTGATAATTAGTTTTGTAATACCCACCGTAACAATAATTTTAACTCCTCATAGTAAATCCAAAATATCAGCAACATTGTTGGAGGCCTTACCCAGATTAACTGCATAGGAAATATACATCTCCCCATGATGGTCTCTAATTATTCCTCCACCAGCTGCTAACCCATTACAAGAAGCCCCATCAAAATTGATTTTGTTAAACGGTTCAATCAGGGGGTCCAATGTGTGTTCCTTCTAGCCAACACCTTAGAGTTGTAAAATTCAAAAAAAGACTTAGAGATATTCCACTCCCAATCCAAATTACAGTCTTCCCTAATAGGGGGGAGATGGGTAACTTCCATCTACAGACTTCTAGGTTTTCAAGTAGAAGAATGACTATTATCTTGACTACACCATCGACAACCCATTCTGCCCTCGAAACACCCTATTGTTTCTCTCTTTCAATAGGCTCTAGCACATATGGGGGGATGTTGGAAATATATAGCATGCCTAGTGACTGAGAGGGGGGATGAATCAGGAACCAATAAAACTTAATCCATAATCAAATTGAATGATAACATGCATAGAACTAAAATTAAAGAACACATAACTCCTAACACATTATTTGGTTACCCAGAAATCTTCCAAAGAAAGTAAAACTAGGGTGGGGATGATACCCACAAGATTTCGTACTACAATATAAATTTAGCCGCTTAAATCTTACAACAACCACTTCTGATGGTCTACCCTGTTAGGAGCATACGAAGGACTTGTTAGGTCCACCTTGTTAAAGGATTTATTACAATATAAAATGTAGTGCAACTCTGTTAAGAGATTTAGAGAAATGACTATTAGGTCCACCTTGTTAAAGGATTTTTTTGATCCACCTGTGAGAATGAATTATTTGTTGATCTGCTCTGTGCAACTGTAATTGCTGATAATGATCCTTTAAATATAATTAATCACCTGATAGTGATAGATAAGTCTCTGCTGTCCAAAATGCTTCTGCACTTAGTTAGTCTATTTTCGCATGTCTTCTGAACATATATTCATCTTACAAAACTTACTACATACTTGATAAAACAAGTTATCTTGCATATATATCATATGAAAATATACAACATTGAAAGTCGGCTTGCAATTACAAAATGACATATAATAATATATATTATGTCAGCCTCATAACTGTCACTCGGGTCATATTGTCATTCGGGTGACTCAGAATGTCTTAAGTGTTTTGACACTAATTGAAAAAATGTCTTTCCATAAGGTCTACAATATCCCCCTTTTGCATTAGTGACAAAAACACTTTATCATTGATTTTTGCAACTATTAAGTCAAAATATCCCCCTTATTGACTGATCAAGTTTTGACTCAGTTCTTCTGCTTAGGTCTAACTTGCTCTATTTTTGTATTTTTCAAAACTATTTTGTAAAGTATATTTTCTCCATAATATATACTAAACACTATGTATACTATACAATACACAATGATATCCTTTTCTATACAATATACAATGATATCCTTTTCCCCCTTGTTTTTGACAAAATGCCAAAATTTTATTTACACACTGATCCCAAAGTAGGATAGGAAGTCACTATGTACCTTCATAATTTGAAACAAAGTGTTTTCCCAATTCTCCTGTAGTATCTTCAATATCTGCAATTCAATTTGAAGATCTCCAGACAGCTCCACCATAGTTTCAGCAATAGAGAAGTTGTTGTCATGTATGAGTGTCTTGGCATGTGCAATACATTTTTGCATGGTCTCCATGTGGGGTAGGAGTTGGATCTATATGTCTGTGAGGGTCACTCTAGTTCTTGCTTCTTCTTTCAATAATTTAGCCTGAAGACATGTTAGATACTTCATTTTTAAGAAATGAGCTGAACTAGTGCTCAGGTCAGCTGTTAATAGCTTTGCACTTTCGTTCATGTCACTTTCAACCTTTGCTAACTTATCTTTGATCAGAGTGGTAAATTTGGAGGAGTCACTTAGCTTTACAAATAATTCTACCACTTTGGCTACAGTTGTTTTAAGAGTGTTGATGGTGTTTTTTAGTTTCACCTGATCAATTGCAATCTTCTTTGCAATGCTTTCAAGAACCCTTTTCTCAAATTTCTTCTCTACCTTCTCTTGTAGCTTCTCTTGACCATTCATGTCTGTATTCAACATTTGGACAATGTCAACAAGTTGATCCAATATTGTTTCAGTCTCATTAACCTCAATCTATAAAGCATCAAAAAATATGCTTTTGATGTCTGTGAGTACCTTATTCCTCTTTCTTTCCCTTCTGAGCTTTTGATGTGTAGCTCTTTTTGTCCATAGCTCACCAAAATTTCCATTTTCTCTTTAGAAAGATTAGATTGATCCCAGTTTGGAATGACAATATCTTCATCAAGATCAATCTCACCAGTGTTTATTAAATTTTCTTTTCCCTTTACCTTTGGACTCAGGGAAGGAATAAGTTCCTTGCTTTTACTTTCCTCAACCTTTCTATCAATGCTTAGTCCTACTAGGTCATTGAACTTTATTGCATCAGATGATGTTGTACCAATTGTTGGACTAATGTGAACTGATGAATTAATACTGGTAGTAGAGGCATTTACCTTATCCTTCTGTGACTCGGGCATGCTTGTCTCAGTATTGATTGGAGCTTGTTGCTCAGTTACTGCTTGGTCTAATGGTTCTTCAGACTTGTCCTTTCTTGGAGGTATGATTTTCTGATTTGGAGATTTGGTCAATGATGCCATTACCTCAACTGTTATCTATTTAGCATCTGACTCTTCAATAGTTTGTACCTCGGGTAGAGCATCATCCATCTGATCTATACTCAGGATCTCTATTTTATTATCATCAATTTTCTGCTCAAAGATTGTTTTCCACACCAATGTGGCTCACTTCACTACATCTTCAATGTTCTTGTTCTGAATCTGAAATGTTCTGAATCTGGGTGTATGATTATTTTCATACCTTTTTAGAGTTTCCTTGATTTCTTTTCCCTTCATTGCAGGCATAACTTGCTTAAGCCTCTCTTCCCTTATATTCTTTTCCATTCCTACTGCATTTGACTAGGGGATTGAGACTTCCTTGTATAAATCTTCAGCCATGTAACTCTTGAACTCAGAAGGGTCATATTTTCATTTGGCCATCTTCTCAACAATTGCTTCTTCAATTTTCTTATTTTCTTCTTTTGATTGAGAAGAGTAGTTGAGTGATTTTACAGAGCTCATTTCTCTAGCTTCTCTAAATGCCCTAATCTTCTACTCAAGTGAAGGTGGTGGTTTCTTGAAACCATAGTATCATCTTATTTTTCTTCATCATCACTATTTTTACTCAAATTAAGTTTTCTTTGTGACTTTCTTTGTGTGAGAATAGGGGTAGGGGCCTTTTTCTATTTAGGTTCTACCTTCTTCTAAGGAGGAGGAGTTTCTACTTTAGTTTCTTCCTCTAATTGGATATCCTCAATTTCAACATCTTCCTCTTTAGTGGTGGCAGGGGAAACCAAGGTCTTGCCATACTTTTTCTAAAATTTGTTAATCCTTTTCACTCCTCTTTTCAGTATCTTAGGGATTTCAATTTCTATGGAAATCCTATCTTTTTCTTCCTCATATGTTTCAAAGTAAGGTGCCTTTGGATTAACAGGTTCATTAACAAGAGCTTCTATGATGTCCTTAGTATCATCTATATTGACCTCATAGGAGAGAGGCTTCACCCATGCAGTCCTAGGTCTCACTGCTTGAATATAGACTTTGTCATAGTCGACTAGGAAACAAATATCATCTTTGTAGTCCTCAACTAGTTTCTTGGGGATTCTATATCTACTCTGCATTCTTTTTTTGAAGTTTTCAAAGTACCCATCCATGATATTATCGAAATTATCTCCTAATTCTGCTATATAATCATTGATCTGGTATATGACTGGTCTATCCTTCTTCCATACTACTTTATCCTTAGAGGGAAAGAAATTTTCAACATAAAATAGTATATAGATCAAGAGTGAACCAAACTTACAAGAATTAGTCTTTGATACCCGAATGCTCTCCATATTCTTGCCCAATTGGATGAGTTGAAGTTCTGCAAGGTCAAATACCATGTTCTTATTCACAACTTTGTAGGCTAGGTCAACAGCTTCACACAGAACATTGTTGGGTCGGCTGGAGCTATATATTTTGTGAGAAATTACATGGATGACAAACTTTAATTCATTATTAGTTACTCCATTCTGTCTCATTTCTCTGCCATCCCACTCGGAAAGAGTCACGTTTCCCAAAGCATCCCTATTTAGGGTTTTTGTGGCCTTAGGTTTTTCAAGCATGGGAAATGCAGTGATATGGTGTATCATTTTCTTTGTAATCTCTACTGGTTTATCCAACCATATTTCCATGTTATGAACATGATTGTGAACATACCTAACCCATTTCACCTAGAAGTTCTTTCGCATATGCATGATCTGCATTAAACCCTTGGTCTCAATGTGTTTGTGCTTGGATTTCAAGTTTCCTTCCTCACATAATGCATCAAATGCTTCATTAATTTCCACATTTCCAAGTTCTTGTAGCTTGCAGTGATAAAACTATGAATGTCATTTACCAGTAGTACCCTCGGAGGAATCAAAGAGTGAGCTCTCATCGGGTCTACTTCTTCAGAAATTGTAGGATACAATTTGAACATGGGAGGATCACAAACTGTATTCCTCACCAACATCTCTGAACCCTTTTTTTCCCTGCTGATGGAAGTGGATGTCATATCTTGTTCAGACGAATTGCTCAAACTTTGCTCTGGAGTAAAAAATTTCTCTTTGTCGCCAAGTGCTCTGAATGCTTTGTGAATTGAATGCTTTGTGCATAATGACCTTCTTAACTCTTCATTTATAAGAGTTTTAACCGTTATGGTAAAACTATGTGTAATAAAATACACCTTTATGAAATTAAGATGAAAGACAACAATTCTATGGAAAGATAAAACAAGTTAATCTAAGAATTGAAGTTACAATCTATATCATCTCATGGTTCTCTATCCAAGCTTTGTTAAGAGAGCTCTTAGGCTTAATCTCTCTCAAGGACAATCCTAGAATGAGATATGAATAAAAAAAATGAATGCTCAAATCTAGCTAAAATACTCAAAATGCTCAAAAATTATGTTAGAAAACAACAAATGCTCCTTAACATGATATGCTAAAATGCTATGCAAATGTTGAAATCTCTCAAAAGCTCTCAAATGCTCCTCATATGCTCTCAATGTGCCTATAATAAGGATGCTTTTTCTCTTGAATTCTTGGATCCCAAACACAAAGGAAATGGCTTGTATTTATAGCATTTTCCCAAGGGTAGGG
>MU227946.1:3380502-3403257 GCA_018584345.1 Thuja plicata | reverse complement strand
ATAATAAGAAGTCAGAGATTGTTGGTAAGCGGCTGTTGAAAAGTCACAGGTGATGCACTTTATCCAACAGGTGGCATGATTTATCTAGTAGGCAGTCCAATTTATCTCACATGTGGCAGTAGAAAGAAAGATGGAGACAAATCAAGCTCTGTAAGCGGCATTTTGTTGTTCGTAGGTGGCTCTTTGCATCACATACGTGGCTCTTCTCCTATTTTCTGCAAGAAAAACACCAAGAACAAAGAAAACAGACCCAAAAATTAAGATAAAAATGTTAGCAAAGAGGCTTAGAGCCCCACGGTGGGCACCATTATGTGTGTAAGAAAATACACCATGAAATTAAGATGAAAGACAACAATTCTATGGAAAGATAAAACAATTTAATCTAAGAAATGAAGCTACAATCTATATCATCTCATGGTTCTCTATCCAAGCTTTGTTAAGAGAGCTCTCAGGCTTAATCTCTCTCAAGGACAATCCTAGAATGAGATATGAATAAAAAAAATGAATGCTCAAATCTAGCTAGAATGCTCAAAATGCTCAAAAATTATGTTAGAAAATAACAAATGCTCCTAAACATGATATGCTAAAATGCTATGCAAATGCTGAAATCTCTCAAAATCTCTCAAATGCTCCTCATATGCTCTCAATGTACCTATAATAAGGATTTTTTTTCTCTTGAATTCTTGGATCCCAAACACAAAGGAAATGGTTTGTATTTATAGCATTTTCCCAAGGGTAGGGGGTAGAGTGAGTTGATCATGATCAAAGTTTGGTTAAGTCAAGAGCTTTGAGGTGTTTTCAAATGGAGGGAAAGTTGGTTGGTTGTCTCAAAGATATTAGGAATTAAATAACTCCATCATTTAATTAAATTAGCCATGGAAGGGTGATTGGGTTGGATTTGATCCTTTTTTATTTGAACTATACAATTGAAAAATCAATTGCATAATTTGATTAATCCCTTTAGGGTTGAATTTAATTATTTGATTTCATGATTATTTGATCTTTTAATATGATTTGAATTTTTTTCCTTTGATTTGATAAATGTCCATTCGATTTGCATTGAGATGAGATTTTGAAGCATTTGGCTAAGATTTATAGTTTTGAATGCTTGAGATACACCTGGTCAATTTTAGGTGTCTACAAAAACATTAAATGCTTCGTACAAAGTAGTCAGCATAGCTCGGGCATAACCAAGATTTACTCGGAAGCTCGGGTGTATCTATTCTTCACAATTACCAATATGGCCTGACTCAGCTCGGGTAAGCCAGAGTGGCTCGGGTGTAACTTGTAATTTGACTCGGGTAGTACTTATGATATGTCCTATATGCATCAATATGTGGATTTGGACTGCTATCTTATCTAGAACTGGTATATTATATCTTGAATTGCACAATTCTAGTCATCTCCTTGAATTTATTCTATAATGGTAGATCCACCCAATTCGCTATACTCGGTGTTAGTAGATCCTTCATTGTTTTGGTCTGAATTGTCAGAAGAATTTCTTACCCATTGCTTGCTCATCTATGTTCTGATTTCAAAGACCTTAGCTTTCCCATTCTCAAAGCCAATATCAATCTTTTCTCTGTTCATACAGTTTCTACTTAGATGTCTGAGTTGCTTGCATACATAGCATCTCTTGGTAGGATCTCTTTTTCTGAAATGAGTCTTTACATAGTTTGCACCAATGTGCCCATACTCACCACAATGACAACATTTGTACCATGTGTTATAATCCCAACCAAAAATTTCTTTAGCTAATTGTTCAGTAGGATTCTAGTTCTTTGTTCTACACTCGAAGGATTTGTGACCTTATTTGTTACATTTGTACCATTTGCCTTCAAACATGGTTTTCTCTTTGCATTCACTTTCTCTATGTCCATGTTTTTTGCAAGTGTAACATTTTCCATTGAATCTTGACTTTCCATTGCTCCAACATTTAATTGATGTGTGTCCTAGCTTGCCACAATGATTGCATGAAGGCTTGGTTTTCCTTTTGCTCCTTGTTGAGAGGTTTCACCTTGTTCACTATAACCTAATCTAGTCTGTCCATTATGTCTAAATTTTTTTGTCTAATCTATGCTTGTTTTTGAACTATTCTCATTTACTTGTTTTTTAGTATTGAGTTCAGTCTGCAGTCTATCATTTTCTGTCCTCAAATTGATAACTTCTTGTTTTGCATTATTGAGTTGATTACCAAATCAGTTTGCTAAATGGACAAGTGATGGATTTCATTGTCTTTTTCTTCTAGCCTTGTATTCAGCAAACTTTTGTCTTCTTGTGTTTTTTTCTTTTCATCTTCTTCTTTTTTTTTCTATTCTATGACTTCACATATCCTGATTGAATGGATTTCTTGTTCTCTTTTCATTTTTCTTATTTCTTCATGTAAATTGAGATTATTTGCAAGTAGGTCTTCAATGGTTGCATTAGCTTCTTCTAAGCTTCTATCTTTTCATATTTATTCAATACTTTCTTCTATATAGTTCTTGTCATTCATATGTACTACTTGTTCTTTTCTTCATTTCAGAGAGAGAGAGAGAGCTGCTCCTTTAGTTTCTTAACCTGATCCATGGCTACATTAAGATCTATCTTCTCATTCTCAATGGCTTTCTCTATTTTATAGGTTTCCATCCTTTCTAATCTTTTCTCAAGATGTCAAACTTCTGATAAGATAACCACTGCTCTGATACCAATTTTTGGAAATATATAGTGTGCCTAGTGACTGAGAGGGGGGGGGGTGAATTAGGAACCAATAAAACTTAATCCATAATTAAATTGAATGATAACATGCATAGAAATAAAATTAAAGAACACATAACTCATAACACATTATTTGGTTACCCAGAAACGTTCCAAAGAAAGTAAAACTGGGGTGGGGATGATACCCACAAGATTTAGTACTGTAGTATAAATTTAGCCAGTTAAAGCTTACAATGACCACTTCTAATGGTATGCCCCGTTAGGAGCATACAAAGGACTTGTTAGTTCCACCTTTTTAAAGGATTTATTACAATACAAAATGTAGTGCAACGCTGTTAAGAGATTTAGAGAAAGGACTGTTAGGTCCACCTTGTTAAAAGATTTTGTTGATCCACCTATGAGAATGAATCAGTTATTGATCTACTCTATGCAACTATAATTGATGATAATGATCCTTTGAATATAACTGATCACCTGATAGTGATAGATAAGTCTCTGATGTCCAAAATAATTCTGCACTTAGTTAGTCTATTTTCGCATGTCTTCTGCACATATATTCATCTTACAAAACTTACTACATACTTGATAAAATAAGTTATCTTGCATATATCATATGCAAATATACAACACTGAAAGTCAGCTTGCAATTAAAAAATGATATATAAAAATATATATTATTTCGACCTCGTAACTATCACTCAGGTCATACTGTCACTCAAGTGATACTATCACTCGGGTCATACTGTCACTCGGGTGAATCAGAATGTCTTAGTGTTTTGACACTGATTGACAGTATGTCTTTCCATAAGGTCTATAGGGGAATCAAATTCCAAAGAAATAAATGAGTGGGAGGTTAGAAGGATGCCCCCAATTGAGAATAAATTGTGGTAAGTTCTCCATGAACACCCAATTCAAACCAAACTTCTCCATAATTCTCGACCATACCGCAGTAGTGAAGGGACAATGGATCAGAAGATGACTTATGGTCTCTTCCCTCTTCTTACATAGGACACACCAGTTGGAAATCGAGATAGCATGCTTTTGGAGATTATCTAGGATCAAAATCTTCCAATGCATGGTAGTCCACTAGAAAAAATTAAACTTAGGTAATAGTTGGGAATTCCAGACCTTTTTCCATATTTCCTCATCCACCACATTGTGACACCAAATAGTTTTTTCTTCAATCTATGTGAGAGGGATTTTAATCTCCTCTAGCATTGCCTGAACTTCCCACACTAAGTAGTGCACTTGTGGGTGATTATTATAAGCCTTTGCCAACTTCTTCCATTTTCAATCATGAGTAAGATAGTCCTCTTCCTTACTCCCAAAAAAAAAAATTAGGTGTTCCTTAATGTGGAAATACTTGTCCATTCCAAGGGGTTTATCTCTAATCCAGCAGTCTTCCCAGAACCTAATCCCATTTCATTTTCTCAGGATCCATTTCATCCCCGCCCTCAGAACATCCCTGCATTTAGCAATGAAATATCAGATCTTTGACCCCCTGGGAAATCCTTGGCCATGAATAATATATGTGAATTGGGAGGAATTAAAATACTTAGCCTTCATTATCCTGCACCAGTCCACAAATTTCCTCATTAATTTCCATCCAACTTTAGAAATCAAATCTTTATTCAGATCTTTCATCCTTCGCACCCATAGACCACCTTTTTCCTTAGGTTTATAGAAAGTTTCCCAGTTTAATAAGCTCACTCTTATCTTTTCCTCCACTCCCAACCATAAAAAAATTATTTTGAATTTGCTCCATCTTCTCAGTAATCCTATCAATTATTTTGAATAAAGATAAGGAATAGACCGTAATACCTTGGAGTGTGATAGACAACAATTGAAGTTTTCCCGCACTACTGAGAAATTTTCCGTTCCATCGAGCCAACTTTTTCTGCATCTTCTCCCAAAAAAAATTCTAGAATTGGTCAAAAACCTCATTAATCATGAGTGGAAGGCCCGGGTAAGTATCAGGAAGCTTTGCCCCAGTACAACTAATACACTCCAAAACCTTACATGGAGTTCAAGTGTCGGTGTTGAAGAAGTAAATTTTACTTTTTTAATAGTTGATTTGTTGTCCAAAAACCACTGCATAGTCATTCAACACTTTTTTCCACTCCCTAGCTTGAAGAATGGAAGAATTCCCATATAAGAACGTGTTATCAGAAAATTGTTGGATGACCTCTGGGGGGAGAGTAGAAGCCGACTTAATTCCTAAAATTTTTCCTTTTCTATTTAAGTCAAGAAGGTTCCTGGCCAACACCTCTTCCACCATCAGAAATAAGTAAGGAGAGATCACGTCTCCTTGTCTAAGGCCCTGCTCTGGGTTAAAAGAGCACCATGGAGAACCATTTACCAACATAGATAATTCAACTATTTCCATTGCCACCTTTATAATCCTTATAAATCTATCATGAAATCTATATATTCTTAGCACCTCATGCATAAAGTCCCAATGCACCTTATCATAAGCCTTAGAGATGTCTAATTTCAAAGCCATACCTAGGTTTTTTATTGTTTCCATAGAATGTATAACTTCATGGGAGGTAATTACCACATCCATGATTTTTCTGCCTGGGACAAATCCCTTTTGGTTGGGATTAATGATTTTGTTTAATAGAGATTTAATCCTATTGGCTAGAATTTTAGAGAAGATCTTGTAAACAGTTTTGCACAGACTTATAGGTCTAAAATCCCCCATGCACTTCAGGTCTGGAATTTTAGGGACCAATACAATATAAATTTTGTTTAATTTCTTTAGAATATTCCCTGTTCTCACAAAATCTCTTGCAGCATGTGTCAAATCATATTTGACCACCTTCGAGAATTGCTAGAAAAAGGCTAGGGGGAACCCATCCGGGCCCAAAGCTTTGTAAGGGCCCATAGAAAACACAACATTTTTCATCTCCTCCTCAATGACTTGGCTAAGTATCTCATCATTTTCCTCATTACTTATGACCGAAGGGATGGCATCCAAGATTCTTTTTCTCAAAGCAGTAGAATCCCCTCTAACCAGACATCTGTAAGTCTCCTTAAAGATATCAGCACCACACTTACCCATCTCTTCCTACTCCACTAGCTCCCAATTATCCTCATTATTTACTAAGGACATTATATTTTTCTTTATTTTGTGCTTGGAAGAAAACCTATGGAGAAAAGCCAAATTTTAATCTCCCTCCTTGAGCCATTGGACCCGTGATCTTTGTTTCCAATAGATTTCTTCTCTCTTCAAATTCTCCTTCCATTTCAATCTCCAAGTTTCCTCATCATTATGCATATTCTAGGAGGTATCACCTACAACCGTCCCCATCTGGAGTTGTTTAATTTTCTCCTCTATCTCTTTCTTTCACTTAAAAATGTCTCCAAATGGTGACATGCTCCAAGAATGAGCCTCCTTCTTGATCATCTTTAACATCTTAGAGAATCTTGACATGGCCATGCCTTTGATAGGGGTATTCCACCATCTCATGATGCAGTCTTTGAATTCTAGGTGGGAATACCACATAATTTCATAACGGAAGGGGCAGGGCCTATTCCAAATCCTATCCTCCAAATTAAGGATAAGGGGAGAATGGTCAGACACCATTCTAGGGAGAAGGGAGAGTGACACCGATGGTGAAATATTCCACCAAAATGAAATCATCCATCTATCAAATCTCACCTAGATAAGATTTTGACCCTTTCTATGGTTACACTAAGTGAATGTCGAACCTTGTAGCTCAATATCAGTCAAGTCGTCAGCCTCATAAAGTATGCCAGATCTTGCATACTATCAATATAATAATGGGTACCTCCAAGATCCTCCAAGGGATATAGAGGGGTATTGAAATCCCTAGCACACACTATATGATACTGAGAATCAGAATTAATAAGGTTGGAAATTTCCTCACATATTCTACTACGGCCATTCCTAGTATTAGGGGCATAAATATCACATACCATGAAACTTGATTCCAATTGAATAGTACCACTAGGTAATTATGATAAAAATACACAGTTGCACAAGATAAATTACCCAAATTCTAGAGAGTAGCTACCCCTCTTGAGGCACCATCCACTTTGTTGTAACAAAAATGTTGCCCCTGGCCAAATTCTATCCACCAAGTTGGAGAAAGTCTGATGCAACATTTTAACTTCCTAGGCCAAAACCACATCAATCCTGAAGTCCATAATATATTTCTTTAACACATATTGTTTCTGTGGGCTATTCATGCCCCTTAAGTTCCAAGACAAGAACTTCATTTTTTACTTTTCTCTGAATCCTCTAGGGTTAATTGCCTTTCACTTGTGATCCCCCTAGCTACCTCCTTGGTTTTCAAAATTCTTCCCATGGGCCTACCCACTTTGGAATCATTTCCAAAATCCTCTTTCTTCCCTCCTCTAGTCTTTCTCTTTAGCTCTAACCAATCGAGAACACTCCCATTTGGAGAGGAAAGAGTTGACAGAGTCAGCAGCTTGCAATTCTCTGAGAACACAGGTAGTGGGGGAGAAACCACTAAAAAATTTCATGAAAGGGTCCTTTGAGTCTCCCTAGCATCCCATTTTTTCCTCCTTCACCATACTTCTAGTCTTATTCGACTTAATTCTCTCACCCTCTTCACCTTTTATAGTTTTCGCAATAGGGCTCTTCTTTGTTGAGTTTTTAATTTCCCTAAGACCGTGTTCTATGTGATTTCCCCTTCTTCCAAAGTCTTTCCCTCTTCTTCCATTACCTTATTTTTTTGTATCCTCATCTCATGGGTTTTAAAAAGATCCATCAGTCCCTCCAAATGAGGGTACTCCAAGTTTTCCTTAGCATCTTCTTTAGTCCCCTAGGTGTTGGACTCCCCCATCACCTTCTCTAAGTGAGTTCCTTCCTCCTTGTACCCCTCGACACCCAGAGTATGTTGGGAAGACGAGGAGTTTCCTTCAGCCTCCATGTGATCATTCCAGGGAGGAAATTTAAACTTAGACATAATATTCCCATTGGTTCAGAGGATAGGGTAGTGGGCTCTTGACAAATGGAAGGATTAAACTTATAAGGGAAATACAAGGTAAAGGACACCCTTCCCAAATAACTCAAAATGAGATTTCAACCCAATAACTTGACTCAAGGTTTCTAATGCCACAAGAGACTTAATCTAACCAAATTCAAAAGGAATCAATTGGTTATGGAGTCAAATTATATGGATTATGCACAAAGTGCTTGGAATATGCTAGTAGACCTAATTGCACTGTATTAGGACAGCAACGACCTTCTAAAACCCATAACTCCAAAAAATTATGAAACAATTGGTAAAAAAATGGGGTTTTCAAATACCCTTTATCAAGATTGAAAACCTATGAAAAGAAAGAGGTAGGTTGTTTTGGATCATACCCTGCTGTTACAACTTTGAGACCTCAAAAAGACACAAAAATGGGCAAAATTACAAAGGAACTAGATCATAAACTTAACCCAAAGAATAACTCTCTTGGAAAGTGGTTAATTATGTCCTAAAACACCCAAATGTGAAAGGAATTAGTCTTAGACCCTTGGGAACATCTAAAACCCCAAATTAGGCTCCTAAACCCTCCAAAACTAGGACTTCTCGAATCTGGACTCTCCCATAAAAATCCAAACCAACCAAAGGTGGATTCACCATCCTTTCATCATAAATAAGCTCTTCCAATCATAAAACTTTCTCCTCATGAGGCCCAATATGCTATTGCAATAGCTATGCAAGGATTTCCTTGTTCCTTAACCCTGCAAAAGTTATCAAATGGTGATCACCTGCAACATCTGATGGATTTCCTTGCATATTTATTCTTAAAAATATATAATACACATGTGTGATTCATCCCCAAGTCACATTGATTACAAAAAGGGGATTAATCTCAATCCATTCTTTTAAACCAATACAAAACTATGCTTTGTCAAGGTATAGTCAAAGACTTTCAATGAAAAATCAATAAAAATGAATTGAAAAGGGATTTAAAGAGGTTCTAAAACACACATTAATGTATCCAATCAATTATACCCACGAAAACATTCAAAAGATCAAGAAAATTGCAAAAACTACCACTTGTATTGCTTCAAACTTGTGTAGTCTATACAATCTTTGTACCAGGTTGTATTGTGTCTCTTCCTTCCATGGGCTGATCAAATATGATGCCTAGTAACCAAATAAACCAACTCCAATTGGTTTTGTTGTATTAAAATTGCATTTGACCATTAAAACTCATTTCCCTCCTGAACTAAGTAACCGTTAAGATTCAAATATTTGAATTCTTAACTTATAAATTATTTAAATATAAGCATTCTATCTTATTTAATTCCACTTCTAGAGTCCAATTGAATCTCTTAGACACTTCTAAATCATAATTAGACCCTTTGGGTAATATTGACCCAACTTACAATATTTTTGATGTCCTAGCCCTCTACTTGGACTAACAGGACTTAAACACATTTAATTACAATCTTTATTGCAAATTGCCATTATTGGTTCTAATACACCCCAATTTAACCTTAGGGATGATTTTTTCCTATCTTTGACTGGCTCTATGGTAGACCTAGGTTTTTTCATGAGTTATCCTACACCATACACCCCACCTTGGAAAAAGTTCTTATCCCAAGAACTAAGGGACTATGTCTTTGTGCCTCCTATCTTCCTTGTACGTGGTCCTCTCTTCTTCACCTTGTGAGTCCTCTGTTCAACATCCAATTTTGTCCTCCTATCCTTCACACCTACATGCAAAGAGTGAGAAATAAAAGAAGGAATGGAACTAAGATAAAATCTATCATCATGTTGGTGCAAGTAGTGATCTTGTGTGTCTACAAACTATCCTTGCAATTTCATCATTGGATCAGATTGAATCTTCCTTGCGTATTTCAATCACACCTCAAAAAATTTCTTCATGGCTTGCTCCAAAGGACACAACATTGTGCCAATGAGGACACCATCTTCATGCTCTTATTTATGTTTCATAGTCAAGGCCTCATGATTGTCCACAAACTCATCTTTCAAAACCAATAAAGTGGTCTTAGAATCCTATTCTATAGTAACCATCTTCTCATACTTTGGAACCTACAAATCAACATATGTTTTTGCACCAAAGACAATGATGCTACCAACTTCTTCTACCTTTCTTGGAAGAGGCTTAAGGGTGAATTTCCTTCCCTCCTTGTGCACCACATACTCATTCTTCAAACCATAATGAATGGTCTTCCTTGAAGCCTACCATGGTCTCCCTAAGATGATGTGGCAACATGTCATCAGAACTATATCACATAGAACCCTATCAACATAACCCCCAATTCAAAAAAATACATATGCTTTCTCCTTAATCACCATATTCTTATCATTAATGACCCAAGAGGCCCTATATGGTCTATCAACAGTAAATTTAGGTAATTTTAACTTATTTACCATCTCATTGTACACTAGATTGTCAAATGAACCAAAATCTATGATAACCTTTCATACTTTTCCATAGCATATACAATTTTTTCTAAAGATAGATACCTGGGGTATATGTTGGATAGGTGACCTTCCCATCAAGAGACACTCACCTTCTTTAGGATATGCATATTCATAGTGTGCTTCTTCTTCCTCTTATTGTTTATTGTCATCTTCTCCTTGGACCAATTGGACCCTCTTATCATTCTTCTTGGATTCTCTTTCAGGACACTTGTAGAATGGATGTCCTTCTTCACCACACTTGTAGCAATTTCTAGGGAAGATCTTTCCTCTACCACTTCTTTGTTATCATTTCTAATCTATGAATTTCTCTTTACCCTTATCATTCTGTCATTGGCTTGGATTCACTCATTTTCCTTTGTTTGCTTGCCCCCTTGAGTTGCCTTGCCTCTCTTGCCTTGTTTTAAGCTTGTCTTCTGCTTTCATTGCCAACTTGTAACAATATTCAAGAGTCCTTGGTGTGTGCATTCTCATTTCATCTTGGATGTTATACCTCAGCCCTCCAAGATATCTAGCCACTTTCTCTTCCATATCTTCATCATGAGAGGCTCTAATGTCAAGCTTGTGGAATTCCTCTATATACCTTTGGACATCCATGTCCTTCTTCTTCAACCCTTGAATCTTCTTGAAGATTTGAACCTTGAAGTCCTCAGGTAGAAAATTCTCCCTCATTTTGTCCATCATTCTAGGCCATGGTGTCATCTTTGGTAGGATTTTCTTCCACCTCGTTGCTTGTAGGTAGTCCCACCATAACAATGCATGACCCTTAAGCCTTTCTTTTGCAATCTTAACCTAATGCTTGTATTCAATGTCCTCATAGTCAAAGTGGATCTCAATGGAACTGAACCAATCAAGGAGCACTTCCTCATCCATCTTCTTATCATACATTGGGATCTCTTCTTTGACTCTGGATTATCCTCCTTTAACTACCTTCAAGATCTTAACTAGTCGAGCATCCTTAGGATCCAACCTTTCTTCAATAGGTTCCTATTCTTATTTATCTTCTTCATCATGAGGGTCTGAACCCCTCTCCTCAACAAGATTGGTAAACCTTTCAATCACTTCTTCCAATCTTTTGTTCTTTTCTGCTTGCTCCATCACAATCCTAGCAAGCTCCATGTTTTTCATCATTGGAGGCATGTTTGGAGCCTCTTCTTCAAACTCTTCTCTAGACATACACACCTAATATTCCTCCCAAATCTCTTACTTTCTTTGATACCACTTGGTGTAGAGGATAGGGTAATGGGCTCTTGACAATGGAAGGATTAAACTTATAAGGGAAACACAAGGTAAAGGACACCCTTCCCAAATAACTCAAAATGAGATTTCAACCCAAAAACTTGACTCAAGGTTTATAATGCCACAAGAGACTTAATCAAACTAAATTTAGAAGAAATCAATTGGTTATGGAGTCAAATTCTATGGATTATGCAAAGTGCTTGGAATTTTCTCGGAAAACCTAATTGTACTGTATTAGGATAGCGACAACCTTCTAAAACCCATAACTACAAAAACTTTTGAAACAGTTGGTAAAAATATGGGGTTTTCAAATGCCCTTTATCAAGATTGACAACATATGCAAAGAAAATGGTAGGTTTATTTGGACCATATGTTGCTGTTACAACTTTGAGACCTCAAAAATACACAAAAATAGGCAAAATTACAAAGGAACTAGATCATAAACTTAACCCAAAGAATCCCTCTCTTGGAAAGTGGTTAATTATGTCCTAAAACACCCAAATATGAAAGGAATTAGTCTCACACCCTTGGGAACATCAAAGTCCCAAAAGTAGGCTCCTAAACCCTCCAAAACTAGGGCTTCTCCAATCTGGACTCTCCCAGCAAAATCCAAACCAAAAAGGTGGATTCACCATCCATTCATCATAACTAAGTGCTTCCAATCATAAAAAGTGCTCCTCATGAGGCCTAATATGCTATTGCAATAGCTATGCAAGTATTTCCTTATTCCTTAACCCTACAATAGTCATCAAATGGCAATCACCTGCAACATCTAATGGATTTCCTTGTATATTTAGTATATAATACACATGTGTGATTCATCCCCAAGTCACAGTGATTACAAAATGGGAATGAATCTCAATCCATTCTTCTAAACCAATGCAAAACTATGCTTTGTCAAGGTACATTTAGAGAATTTCAATGTAAACTCAATATAAATGGATTTAAAATGGATTTACAAAGTTTCTACAACACACATTTATGTATATCCAATGAATTAGACCCACTGAAACATTCAAAAGATCAAGAAATTTGCAAAAACTACCACTTTTATTGCTTCAAACTTGTGTAGTCTGTACAATCTCTGTAACAGGCCATATTGTGTCTCTTCACTCCATGGGCCGATCAAATATGATTCCTAGTAACCATATCAACCAACATTTAACCATTAAAACTCATTTCCCTCCTAAAATAAGTAACCATTAAGATTCAAATATTTGAATTCTTAACTTACAAATTATTAAAATATAAGCATTCTAACTTATTTAATTCCACTTCTAGAGTCTAAATGAATCTCTTAGACACTTATAAATCCTAATTAGATCCTTTGGGTAATATTGACCCAAATTACAACATTTTTTATGTCCTAGCCCTCTACTTGGACTAACAAGACTTAAACACATTTCATTACAACATTTACTGCAAATTGTCATTATTGGTTCTAATACACACCAATTTACCCTTAGGGATGATTTTTTCCTTCTATCTTTGACTCACTCCATGGTGCACTTGGGTGTTTTCATGAGTGCTCCTGCACCACCCATGTTTAGATTACTTCTGCCAGTAAAGAGTAGCATTCTCATAGAAAATAGCTTGGGTCCATTTTCCTCATTTGGATTTTAGCACCACAAAGCTCGGGAGAGGTTTTAGTCAAGATGAAATTCACACAGAACCAAGAAAACACTAGTCTCGACTTCTGTACAGTTACAGAATCAATAGTGACATACTTCCCAAAAGAGTTACCAATCCATCTAAGCACCTTCTCATCCCAAAATTACAGGGGAAGACCAGGGAGGCATACCCAAACTGGTGCATCCTTCTGAGGTTCCACCTCTGATTCAAAGCCTGGTTTCTATTTGGATAGCACTAGGCTATGCTTCCCATAAAACTAGTTTCCTGTAGCAACATGGGTGAAGTACTCTATCACATTAAATTTGAACAGAAATAGTCCCCCAGGCATAGAAGAGACACTCAGACTTCCTTTTAATTTCCATCTGGAGTTACACCATCTTCTTAGCATATCTATATTAGGTCTAAATGACATGATTCTTCCCACTGGGAATAGGTGGAAAGAAGAATAGATGCTATCCACCACACCATCTGGCACAAAAATATCTGGCCCAAACTCCCCCTCAACATATTCAGGACTAGCCTCATTGTTTGAAGCAGTATCATGTCCCACCACAACATTCTTCCAACCTCCTAGAGAGATAGAACTCTCATTAACCTCTTTTTTCTCTGGGCTTTTCGACGAGCCACCAAGACCCCCAATACTCTAAGGAGTAACTTTGTTGGCCACTTTATCTCCCAGAACCGACGAGTCATAGATATTCGTAACCAATTTTCATGTAGTAAAGGCATTTTCATCTCTATGCGAAAGCACCAGGAACAAGTCTAGACAAAGGGGCATCGAGGACCAAGGATCCCTTGGTGCCATTGGTATAGGACCAGGCATAAAAATTCAAAAGTTGCAGAGCAGGAAAAAGTCACATATAAGAAGGTGAGGTATTCCTTTCATAGAACCTTTGTTTGTGAAGCATTTCCACATATATATTTTGAAAATAGAACCAAGCTAGAAGCTAAATCAAAGAACTGTGTATTTGTTGGACATGGTATTCATGAGCTAGAATATAGAATTTGGGATTTTGAGAATCGTAAAATTGTACGAAGCAGGGATGTCATATTCAATAAGAAATTTTTATATAAAGATCAGTTGCAACAACATGAGAAGAAATAAAATAATTATGTAGTGTTGTATAATACTCTTACAGATTTTGTTCTAGTGGTTCCTCATGCTTTGCAACAACAAATAAAAAAAAATTTAGTGACTGTTAGATGATTCTCAAGGATTAGCAGGCCTCCTGATAGGTTCTCTCCCTCTTTGTATTCTATTTTATTGACTGATGTTGGTGAACCAGAATGTTATGATGAAACTATCTATTTGGATGCCAAGGTTCATTGGGAGCATGGAATGATAGAATAAATGGACTCCTTATTGAAAAATTAGACTTGAGAATTATGCAAGTTGTCTGCAGGTAAAAAAGGATTTACGAAAAAAAGGGTTTATAGGATGAAAGAGGAAGATGGAGGTAAGACAAGATTTAAAGACATGTTAGATGTCAAGAGATTTGCACAGAAAAAAGGCATTGATTTTTTTTAAATTATTCTCAGGTTGTTAAGATAAATTGTATTCATACTATTTTAAGTATTGTGGTTGCTGGAGATTTACATTTGGAGCAACTAGATGTGAAAATTTCCTTTCTCAAAGGTGATTTGGAGGAGGAAATATATATGGAACAACCCAAAGTATTTGAGGTCAAAGGTAAGAAGAAGTTAGAGTATAGATTAAAGAAGAGTTTATATGGCTTGAAACACGTATCTTAGCAATGGTACTTAAAATTTGATAGTTTTATGGTTGATCATGGCTTCAGCAAGTGTAATCCTGACCATCATGTTTATTTTAAGAGGTTAGATAATGATAACTACATTATTTTGTGAGTATATGTTGATGAGATGCTTGTAGCAAGGTCTAACATGGATCACTTAAGAGAGTTAAAACAGTAGTGAGAAAACTCATTTTCTATAAAGGATTTGGAGGCAAAAAAAAAAATCCTTGTATGAAAGTTTGTAGAGATATGAAAAAAAAAAAAATTGACTCTATCTCAGGTTGATTATGTTGAAAAGGTGTTGTAGAGATTCTGCATGGAGGATGCAAAAGCTGTCAGCATACCTTTGCCTAGTCATTTGAAATTGACTAAGGAGTTGTGTCCAAAGACACAAGAGGAGGGAAAAAAATATCCAAGGTGCCCTATGCTTTAGCTGTAGGCATTTTAATGTATGCCATGGTATCCACTAGACGTAATATTTCACATGTTGTAGGAATTTTTAGTAGGTATATGATTCATCCTGGATTTGAGCATTGAACTGAGGTAAATGGATTCTCAGATACTTGAGAGATGCATCCAACTAATGTTTATGATATGGGGGCTCTAGTATTGATTTAAAATGCTATGTTGACTCAAATTTGCAAGGATAAATTGATACTAGGAAGAGTAGAACAGGATATGTTTATACTGTAGGTGGGACAACAGTGAGTTTGATCTCCAGGATGTAAACGGTGGTTTCTTTATCCACCATAGAGGCAGAGTATGTAGATGCAACAGAGGAAAGAAAGTAGATGATATGGATGCAATATTTCATGGAAGAATTGGGAAAGACACAGGTTAATAATTACTTGTTTACATACAACCAGAGTGTCATTCATCTTGCAAATAATTTTATATTGCATTCAAAGACAAAACATATACAGTTGAGGTGTCATTTTATTCGGTCGATATTGGATGATGAATGATTAAGGATGGAAAAAATACATACAGATGGAAATCAAGTAGAGATGTTTACAAAGGAAATGACAAGGGATAAGTTGAGCTCATTTTTCAGCTTTGATTGGTCTCCACAACTAAAATGATAAAATAGAACAACATATTCCAGGGTGTTTCTTTCCAGTGGGAGCTACAGGGGTAGCGGTATTTCTACAAGATCAATCTCCAAGTGGGATATTGTTTAGTGTGGATCCTCATCAGTCTCCAAGTGGGATATTTTTGTTTTGTGGTGACTGATCAGGCAAGTACTATACACTTTTCTATGATTTTTGAGGTTCATGGAAATGCCCCAAAAAAAATTGGGGTTAACTCGTCAAGTGTTTATGGTTAACTCATCAAGCATTTCCCTAGGTTAACTTATCAAACATTTCTCTAGGTTAACTCATCAAGAAATTTTTAGGGTTAGGGTTTTTCTATAAGAAAAATGGTGTTATGGTTATGGATTTGTAGAGTGAAGAAGTATTATAGCATTTACAGTGGTATTCAGCTGCAAGGGATCACTGGTTTTAATCAATTGAAATTAATGGATAATAAGGTAGGACTCTCTATTTGGTGGATGTAACCCGAGATTGGGTGAAGCACGTGAAATTATTTGTACCTTATTCTTGTGTGTGTTTTTTTTCCTTTATTTTGTTAATCGTATCTACATTTAGCTATTAAGATATCTATCCTCTAATCCTAACACTACTCTTATTGAGGTGGGATATTTTTCTATTGAGGTAGAAAGGAGTATTGATGGTGAGGATGGGTCTTTTTGGTGAGAATATCATATAGGTTGCAGCTAGTTGGTTTTAAGATTCCTCTTAAAAATAAAAAATGTTATGCGACCCTTGTCATCTAAACCCACATTTTCATCTTATGGCATTCCACTTACTATGATGATCCCTACTTTAATGGTTTTTGGTAATCTTTACCAGATTCTTTCAAGCACTTTGTTGCCCCTGTCCATTCTTATGAAATTTCTTTTTCATAAGGTTTTTTCTTGTAAAAGTTTTCAAGGTGCCTTGCAAAACATGATGACTCTTTTTATCTTTGGACACTCTATTAGAATGAATTTAGAATAACTAAGAGGGGAGGGGTGAATTAGTTATCCTCAGGTCTAGATGTAGTAAATAAAACTTTCTATACTTCAGATCTACTTGGCATCAATAGCATAAATCAACAACTTTAATCATGTAGTTTGTTGTCAATTGAAATTAGCTTGTAGTAACATAACAGTAAAGAAAACCATAAGAATTCACACAAGTTGACATAAGTATTTAATGTGGAAACCCAATATGGTAAAAATCACCAGTAACATGCTACCAAGTTTTCACTCTTCTAAAGTGATGCCTTGTGAGGAGCCAACCCTATTAAAGGTTACAATAACACACTGCTAGGTGTGACTTGGTTAAAGGATTTAATCACCCTGTCAGGAGTGGCCTTGTTAGAGGACTTAGAATATTCCAATCTGAATGTCACCTTGTTAGAGGATTTATACAAATGACTGTTAAGTCAACCTTGTTAAAGGATTTAACTGATACAAAGGTAAGAAAGTAATCATCAGTTTGTGATCTGGTACATACGACTTACTTTGAAAATTAGATCCAATTATAGCTCTGATGTTAACTTACTGGATAGCTTGCAGTGTCAATTCAACCTTCTGATCTGCTTGGAAATCTGTCAAGCAATCACACATGCAAATTTCTGCTTCTGCCTTTTGCCTTCTCTGCTAGATCATGCTAAATAGTAAATCAACTATGAAAACCTCTTGCATATACATACATTCATCACACACAATGAATAACCCATGAGGTTATCATATACCTCTTTGTCTAGGTCAAATAAATCTTTTGCTGCTTAAACAAGATCGTAGATCTTAGGTTAAGTCAGATCCAACTGATCATCCCATATTTGCATTACATTTACTTCTCCAAAGTAGTCTCTAATTAAATCTTGAAACCATGCATTAATTATGGTTACCCATATATTAAATGACGTGGATCAATCTTTAATTAACATTTCATATCCCAATAAAATCAACTAAGTCGGCCAAAGATCTCAAATCTCATCATTAATCCAATTACTATAAGTCGGCCAACATCACTATTTCCACTCGATAATTTCAATGGTGCTCGGCATTGAGAAACTTTTTGCTCGTCACAAGAAACTTTACTCAGTACAAGCAACTTTGCTCATCATAAGCAACTTTTCTCGGCACAAGCCAAACTTGCTCGGCATAGAACAACTAGAAAAACTGTCTTTGAAAGATAAACAACTAATTACTTTGCCAGAGTGCCAACTGATCAAATACCCTTTGAATTACCTTAACTCAACCATTCACTTGGTCTTCTTGTTAAATCTTCTTCATCAACAATAGATATGGTACTCAAATAGATAGCAATAGTCTCACCAGTATAGGTTTGACATCAATGACAAAAACAACAATTGCTTGCAGTGTCACTTTCCAACAATCTCCCTCTTTGGCATTGATGGCAACACAAAATATTAAGACAATGATTTAACAAGCATAGTTACCAACCAATCCTAATAATTCACCTGTGTTCCTTGATATGAACAAATCTTCATTGTTGTCTTTAGCTTCACTCTGATTCTATATCTGTAAAACATTTCTCCCTCTGTGTCTGTAATCACATAGTAATAATCTATGTCTAATCATTTGTAGAATCCCTCTAAGTAGATAATCACTTCAATGTTTCCAATATTAACTTCTACCTCTATGTAATCTTTCTCTCTTTGTAATCTCTCTTTCTCGGAAATCTCTTCCTTCACTTCTTCCTCTTTACAGGTAATCTCTCCCTCTTTGACAACAATGCCAAAGACGTCAATATCTTTATCATGTAGATCTTCAGTATCATGTTGATCCTGTCATCTTCAGTATGACTAATTTTTATTTTCTTTCCTTGTTCATCTTCACAACTTTAGCCAGCATCCTAAAGTGTGACTTACTGTGCATCAATGTGTTAGATTTTTTGAATGAAATATTTGATGCAACAGTACCATACAGAACTTAATTAGCCTCAGTTAGGGGAATCACCCCCAATTTACCTCATAGATACTCATGCGCATCCTTGGGTAGTGCTTTTGTGAATATATCTTCTAATTGTTCTTTAGTGTTCACATAGTCCAATCTCACTTCTTTACTTTGAAATAGCTCCCTCAAGTAGTGATACTTGATAGCTATATGCTTTGTCTTTGAGTGCATAATAGGATTTTTAGAAATATTAATAGAACTTGTGTTATCATAATATATGACAACTGGGTTAGTGATTTCTTCCTTCGTACCTTTCAGTAGTATCTTCAACCACACAATGTTAGAACAGTTAACTACTGCTACCACATACTCGGCTTTAGCTGTAGATTGTGAGGTGCAGTTTTGTTTCTTGCTTGTCCAAGAGATCAATTTCTTTCCTAAAATAAATGCTCCACCAGTAGTGCTTTTCCTGTCATCAACATTTCTAGCCCAGTCAGAATCAGTGTAAACTCTGAGTTCAAACTTGTCATTCTTTTTGTAGTATAGACCATAGTCCTCAATTCCTTTAAAATATCTCAGAATTATTTTGACTGCCATCATGTGAGTTTCCTTAGGATTAGCAAAAAACCTTGCAACAATCCCAACAGCTAGAGAAATATTAGGTCTACTGTGTACAACATATTGTAGTTTTCCAATCATTGACCTGTAGAGTGTTTGGTTCACTTCTTTTGTGTCATCATCTTTTGTCAGCTTCTATCCAGTAGCCATGGGTGTACTCACTAGTTTGGACTCTTCCATTCCAAAAGTTTTTAGTATCTCTTTGATATATTTAGATTGGGTGATATAGATACCATTCTTCATTTGATAAATTTGTAAGCCAACAAAGAATTTTATTTCACCAAACATAGGCATCTCAAACTCAGTTTGCATCTCTATTGCAAATTTCTAACATAACACATCTTGTCCACTAAATATGATGTCATCTACAAAAATTTCAGCTAATAATGTACCTTTTCTCTGCTCTATCTTTAAGTACAGGTTGTTGTTGTCATTGGTTCTTGCAAATCCAATTTTGATCAGATAATTGTACAATATTTCATACCATGTTCTTGGCGCTTGCTTCAATCCATATAATTCTTTGTGCAATATACAAACCATATCCCTGTTGTTTGGGTCTACAAAGCCATCAGCTCGCTCAATATATACTTCTTCTTCCAAGATTCCATTGAGAAATGCAGATTTCACATCCATCTGATAAACTTTGAATCCTTTATAGGCTGCATATGCAAGTAAGGTTCTAACACCTTCCAATCTTACAACTGGGGTGAAGGTTTCACCATAGTCAATTCCTTCCTCATGTGCATAACCCTTGCATACCAGTCTAGCTTTGTTTCTTTTCACATCTCCATGTTCATTTAGTCTGTTCCTGAATACCCACTTAGTGTCAATTAAATTTTTATCCTTTGGCCTAGGTACAAGTGTCCAAGTTTTGTTCTTTGCAATTTGTTCAATTTCCTCATTCATTGCTTGTACCCAATCTTCATTTTCTAAAGCATCTTTCACTCTTTTGGGCTCAAATTCACATAACAGACATGTGTTATTTTTTGACTTACTTCTTGTCATAACAGTAGAATCCTTTGACCCAATGATTTGATCAGAATTGTGATTCCTTCTCACATATTTTTCTAGGGTAGGCTCAGTCCTTGCTTTAGGTTCATCATCTGTATTTAGTTCTTATTGATTCTGTGACTCGACATCTCCATCAGATAGCTTGGCATTCACTTCCAATTTCTTGGCAACTCCACTCTGTGACTCGGAAGGTGCATGTTGTTGTTCAACAGTAGTCTTAGGTAGTGAATTAGAATCTTCCTTATCCAAATATGTGAATGATCTATAGCTTTCAGGTTCTTGTGTACTTTCAACTTCATTTCTTTCTGCAAACTCATGAATTCTTACATTTGCACTTTCAACAATTTGTTAGTATTAGAATTCAAATATTTGTATGCTTTGCTTTTCGTTGAATAACCAAGGAATATACCTTTTTCACCTTTAGCATCTAGTTTTCCATTTTTTTTGTCTTTCAGTATAAAACATTTGCTTCCAAATACTTTAAAATACTTTACACTAGGTGCATAACCATACCAAAGTTCATAAGGTGTAGCATTTGTACCTTTCTTCACTTGAACTCTATTCAGTGTATAGACTGCAGTACTTACAACTTATTTCCAATACTTCTATGCAACATTTTTCTCCATCATTAGTGTTCTTGCACAGTCCATAATAGATCTATTCCTTCGTTCAACAATACCATTTTGTGGAGGAGTCTTGGGTGCAGACATCTGTCTCTTTATGCCTCGGTCATTGCAAAACCTGTTAAACTTAGTAGAAATAAACTCTCCACCTCTATCAGATCTTAAGCATTTCAAATTTTTGCCTGTTTCCTTTTCAACTTTAGCTCATAGGTATGTGCACCAAGATGGGGGACCAAAAAGGTGCCACATACCTTTTTGGCCCCCATTCGCGCTTAGGGCGCACGCCCTATAGGGCGTACGCTCTATAGGGTGCATGCCCTATGGCTTGGAATACCCAAGCCATAGGGTGCACGCCCTATAGGGCACACGTCATATGGTTTGGGCAATTCAAACCATAGGGCGTACGCCCTATAGAGCGTGTGCCCTAATTTTTTTTATAAAAAGCTTGGGTAGCCACTTTGTGGCTCATTTTTTTCTCTTAAGACGCGTTTTTCTATTTTTCTCTTCATAACAGTGCGTATGCAATTTATTGTGAGGCTTGCTCCATCAAAGTGAAGCAAAAATGGCTCCACGACGTCAACAAGGTCAAACCGGAAGAAGAGGTAAGTGATTCTACAACCATGAATGCTATTTGTTTTGAAATTTAATTTTAATTTTTAGTTTTTTCTTCAAATTTGATTGTTAAATTCTCTTGTCTTCAATTTTATGTTTAATTAGAGTTTTAAAATAGATTTTCTTTAATTTTCAGGAAGAAATGATATCCCCACATAAAATCCTCAACCAAACCCTCCATCTTCTCCTCATGAACAAATGGATGCTGAAAATAACCAAGAAAATGAACCCCAACCACCCTCACCAATTGAGAAACCTCCTCTTGGAACATGAAAACTTGATAAACCAAATAGAAAATGGGAAAATAGAAATAGAATCTTTAATTAAGAGGTTAAAAGATTCTATTGGTACAAACCCTAGAAGGGCAACACTTTCAAAATCATTAGAATTTATCTTGACCCACGTAGGTTCAGTTAGTGGGTAACTAAATTTATGGCACAACAAAAGAGAAGAACAAAAACAATATAATGCAAATAAATTATCATATGAGGACATAAAAAAAAAAGAGATCACAAAAGTTGACATTTGCAAACTTTTTAAAAAGCCAGGGGAAATTGAAACTCTTAAACCCACAACAAGGAGGATCCCAATTCATTGGTGCTTGAATGAAGATATAAAAACAAATTTTTGGGATAGATGGTGGATGGTCTTTGATTCCCCTCCCTGTAACAATCATGAGGTTCCTATCTATTTCCTAAGGAAACTCTATTGTGAGTTTGTCTTGAAGGAAGTGCCAAATTATTTTGACTTTCTAGAGTCTCAGGGTAGAGGTGGGGGATCATCATTTAATAGACCTATGGCACGTCGTGACTCTAATGCACCTAGGTTACCCAATGGCAAGCCATAGGTGGATCATGTTAGTATTCATTCCAATGTGAAGGAACATGTGGAGGTGGATACACTAGGCACGATCAATGCTCTGACACAAACTCTCATTCAGTGCGTCACTCCTCTAGTCGAGGGTGACCATGGTCAGTTTGCGAGGGGTCATTTTTGTCATTCTTGTGGATCCGTGTGCACATTTGGTACTACTAAGAGAGAGGAAGAGGATGATGGACTAATGCCTGATGATTTTCTCAATACAACATTTGGCATTGATACACAGGTAAATATTTGCAAGTTCATTAAATTTATTTGATCATATTTCATTTTTAAATGAA
>MU227946.1:3349746-3360248 GCA_018584345.1 Thuja plicata | reverse complement strand
TATATGTATATATACATATATCTATACATATACATATATATACATATATATATACACACATATATATATATACATATACATATATATATACATATACATATATATACATATATATATATATATTGCCAACTGGACAAAATAACTTTAAATCCTTTACTTATCTCTGGCTTTATCTTTTCGATGAAAATAATGATAACTACCAGTTAAGTCTATACTTAGCTCTGCCAGCTAGATATTTTGTAATTTTTGAACTCTAGTTAACTTTGGTATTTTAACTCTTTGATAGCTTCGGTCAACACTCCAGTTCTCCTCGGGCTTCTCCATCGGGGTTGTTTATCCTTCGGGCTTGTCTGTCCGTCAGTTTACACTGTGATTCTGGTCGTCAGGTATTCTTGTGATTCTGCTCGTCAGTAATTATCATCGGGTTTCTTTCTCAGGCATCACAGTGACTTGAATTTCAGTTATCTTTGTCTGTCAGGTTCCACTAGCCATCGGTGTTTGCAGTCACATAGTGAATGCTTGTCTTTTATGCATTATTGAAAGCATAATATTTTTCTCTCTGATTGTCTGAAGTCTTTGACACTTTGATTATAACCGTTTAGATTATATCAAGTTGACATCGATGACAATACAATCCATTAACTGATTTAATGTCTTGCATTATCTTTCTGCATTTTGGTGATCAACTTAACATCTTCAAACATTGAATCGGTTACATTTCATCAATCTCTCCCTTTGGCGTTGATGGCAACACACTACATTATCATATTATACTATTACTAATACAATATCAAATATAACAGTTTCATCAATCTTTCCTATTGTAACTATTACAAATGTCTGGATTTTGGTAAGCTCAAATAACTTAGATTTGTTTCATGTAGAGTGGTTTCATCAGTCTTCAATCCCTTCATTGGATAGATGTAGCATCTAATGTCTCTATTTTGATATGTGTTCTTCCTTGACTGTTCCTCTTTTTGATAATTTCTTTGTCTTTTGACAGAATTCTCTCCCTTTGTTATTTCTCTCCCTTAGATGGATATTTCATATGTAATCAATCTCACTCCCTTTGAATATTGATTAACTCTTCCTTTTTATTCTTAGGAACTTCTCTTCATGGATAATGATATAATCTCCCTCCCTTATGATAATGAGATAATATCTCTCTTTGACAACAATGCCAAACAAGTTTCTTCTATATCATCTTTCATCCCTTTATATAATATATTCCTTGAATTTCCCTATCCATTAGCAATACAATGACTCTTGTGTTTAGTGCAGATGTGTACCTTGTTGTGTACACATGTATCTGTTGCTACTCATCTCGGTGTTTGCATCAACATGAATGATCTTCTAATTATGTGTAGGTTGATGTAGCCTTCTAGTCAACTTACTAACTGATAGATAGGGTTGGACCCCTAGTCTCTGTCTTAGGTACTCAAATGTATCTTTTGGTAATGGTTTGGTGAATATATTAGCTAGTTGTTCCTTTGATTGAACATATTTCAGTATCACCTCTTTTTCTTGCATTTATTCTCTTAGATAGTGATACTTGATAGCAATATGCTTAGTCTTAGCATGCATGAATGGATTCTTAGAAATGTTAATTGCATTGGCATTATCACAATAGATAAAACGGGTTCAAGAATCTTCATATTCATACCTGGAGTGTTGACCGAAGCTATCAAAGAGTTATTCAATGCTATTTGAGGATTTGGAGGTGTACTTAAAGAGGAGACAGTGGTAAGTAAAATCTTAAGAACCTTACCGCCTGTATATGCTATTAGAGTTTCTGCTATTCAAGAAATGAGAGCAGTTACAAACAATATAGTTACTCTAGATAGTCTGATTTGTAGAATGATTTCATTTGAAATAAATAACTTTGATAATAGCGTCTTACCATCATCTTGAGGATTTTCCTAATTTTTGGTAATTGCAGCCTGATGCTCGGGTGCAATGTTTTGTTGCTCGGGAGTGATACACTGTTTCTCGGGTAGAGTGTCAGGCTCTGTATAAACAAACTTGTTGTAGTCCTCTAGTTCTCTTCTACTTTCCTTATCATTCTTTTCTACAAATTCATCTATTTTCACATCTTCACTTTCAATGATCTTGTTAGATGACTTGTTAAGATATTTATAAGCCTTTCTTTTGGTTGACTACCCTAGAAAAATACCTTCTGCACTTTTGGAGTCAAGTTTACCATTTCTATCATCTCTCAAAATATAACATTGACTACCAAAGATTCTGAAGTAACTTACATTGGGTGTATGACCATACCAAAGCTCATAGGGTGTCTTCTTTGTGTCCTTCTTCAATTGTATTTTGTTTAATGTCTAGACAGTAGTACTGAAAACTTCCCTCTAGAAATTTTGAGTGATAATCTTCTCAATCATCAATGTTCTTGCACAGTCAAAAATTGATCTATTTCTCCTTTCAACAATTCCATTTTTTTGTGGTGTTCTCGGTGCAGAAACCTGTCTTTTAATTCCATGCTCATTGCAATAGTTAGTGAATTCATCTGAAGTAAATTCCCCTCCTCTATCCAACCTTAATCATTTCAATTTATTTTCACTTTGTTTTTCTACCATAGCCTTATACCATTTAAACATCTTGAATGAATCTAATTTATCTTTTAAGAACATGACTGTCATCATTCTATAATAATCATCAACAAAGAGAATAAAATAACTATCTCCATAGTAACTCTTTGTTCTCATGGGTCCACATAGATCTGTATGGACTAATTCTAGAATTGCATTAGATGTATGGGTTTTACTCTTGAAACTAGACTTTTTCATCTTACCTTTTTGACAATTCTTGCACATGATATGCTCAGGCTTAGTCATGCTTGGAAAGCATCTGACATTCCTTTCGTTTCTTATCTTTATCATGTTAAAATTCACATGACACAATTTTTTGTGCCACAACCATATGTCTTCATTTCTAGCCATTAAACAAGTGGTGTTAGTGTCATCAAGATATAAAAGGTTACCTTTTGTCTTCTCACTAGTTTCGACCAACCTTCTTGATTCATTAAAGATATTTTCCTTCTCATTTTCAAATGCCACTCGGTGACCTGTATTATTCAGATGTGAAACACTTAATAGATTGTAATTCAGTCCTTTTACCCAGTAAGCATTTTCACATTTGATCAGGTTATTTAACACTATAGTTCCTTTACCTTCAACTAGACAAGGTGTATCATTTCCCATCCTTACTGAACCATGATTATAGTATTCAAAAGTCTCAAACTTTTATTTATCACTGGTCATATGGTGAGTGCAACCACTATCTATGATCCAGACATCATTCTTACTAACCTTAGATATGAGTGTAGTTTCTACATACCTTTCTCCTTCTTTGACTAAATCATCCTTCATGGCTACAAATATCATCTCAATGTCTTCTTCTGATTTGGTTTCACTGTCATCAGCTCTGTTCTCAGCTAGGTAACAAGATTTCTTCCCTTTGTCCTTGTAGTCTCAGGTATCTCTTTTGTCAAATTGTTAGTTTCTTTGGTAATCTCTGTTATCACCTGTATCAAACTTCTTCTCATATGATATTTCATTATATCTGTCATCTTTTCTTCTATTTGGACATCTTGCAGAAAAGTTTCCAACCTCTTTACAATTGAAACATACAAGTGGTAATTCACCTTTGTATCTACGTTTGCCTCTCTGCAATCTTCTTGCCATTAGTGCTTCAATTTCATCAAGTCTTTGATCCTCATTATCACTTTCACTATCATCTTGAATAGCATGTCTATGACTTGAGTTACTTATTTTTAGAGAAGATTTGAATGCAAATTCCATTGATGGTAAGATGCTATTATCAAAGTTATTCATTTCAAATGAAATCATTCTACCAATCATACTATCTCGAGTAACTGTATTGTTTGAAACTGCTCTCATTTCTTGAATAGAAGAAACTCTAATAGCATATACAAATGGTAAGGTTCTTAAGACTTTACTTACCACTATCTCCTCTTCAAGTACACCTCCAACTCCTCAGATAGCATCGACTACCTCTTTGATTCTGCAGCTATACTGAGTGATATTTTCTCCTTCTTTCATCCTTAGGTCATCAAACCTCCCTCTTAGGCTTTCTATCTTGGATCTTAGTACATTAGCATCTCCTCCATGTACTAGCTTCAAATTGTCCCACATTTTCTTTGCAGAGGTACAGGTTTTGACATCTTCAAGCTAAGCATCAGAGAGTGATGAGGAAAGTTCTATCATCATGCAATTATGCTCATGTTTTTCTCTTAATTTCTCAAGTGTGAGGTGCTATAGGCAACACATATTCAGTATCAAGGTGTTGAGTAACATCATTACCAATACCTGATAGGTGGAATCTTATTCTTCTTTTCCATGATGTAACATTGTCTTTATTCAACTTGGGCATGTCTCGTCTATTCATCTTGTGATATTTTTCTTAAGCTGTTAAACTCCCTTTCTAAGCACACAAGCTTTGATACCAATTGTTAGTAATAACTGAGAGGGGGGGTGAATCAGTGGCATCAAAAATATTCTAATTAATCAACCCAAAAAACTTAGTACCACAATATTAAGCCTCTATTTTTCTTCAATCCTATAAGATGAATGCCTTCAAATATACTTATCAAATTACTACTGCTTGGAATGCTTTGTTAAACCTTTTCTTTATGTTTACCGATGATCCAGGTGTGGATCCAGAAAGACAAAAATTTTATAGTCTCAAAATATCTCAAATTCAACATCATTGCAAAGAGCTCGGAGAATAGAACCTAACACAACTTGAACGGGTGAAAATGGAGTTCATATGCAAAAGTTACGACTGGTCAAAGTTACCTTGGAAAAGGTTGACTGGATGACATCAGCATGATGTCAGCAGCACAGTCATCATTTTGATCCAATCCTGGAGTGACACGTGGCAATCAACTGGTGTAGAGGCAGTCAAAAAGTTGACACATGGCAAATTGTTGATGATGTGGCATTGGATGTGGACCTATTTGAGTGTGACACGTGTCACAAGCTGGTCAAATAATAGAGTGCCATGTGGAAGCAAGTTGGTGGTCAACGTCACTTAGGTGTTTCAAAAGGTGTTGAGGATGATTGAACCTTGAACCTCCTACTTTCCACTTACCTTCTTCTCCATTACACCACATGCTCCACGTTGAACTATGCATGGACATTATTAAATTTAAAGAATAATTGTTAGCTTTTCCAAGGTCAACACATGCGGGTCCATGATTTTAACCCAAGTTGCTCATGGATTTTTTTCCATTGATTTTAGAAGTCGCCTTTATTTTTAGGATTTCTATTGGAAGATTATAGTAAAAGCTATTTAATCATAGCAAATTACACCCCTATTAAATAGCAAGTTAAAAATATAATCTCCCTATTAAATAGAAAGTTAAAAATATAATCTCCCCTATAATTAAGGATGCAAATCTTTAAAATATTAAGACTATTTATAAGAAGAGCCAAAAAAATAAAATGGTTTATACATAAATTAAGAGAGAGATTTTAGGATCAAATTATAGATAATTCATTTCTTAGAAAATATATTATTTTATAAGACCTTATTGTAACGCGGGATTTTCTATTGTAAAAATGGGAGATTTGTAAAATATTATGGTTTTGACTATAATAGGCAAATAAACTTGTATAAAAGGAGGTTATTTTCCATTGTAAAGGGAAGGGAGTCTTGGAGAATTTTTGGTGAAATAATTCTTGAGGAGAAATTAGTGTAACTTTTGGAGAGAATTTTGTAAGTGAGGAGATTTTGTAAGCACGGGGGTGTTGTGTTTTCCTTCAAGTGCATAGAAGAGACAACGAACAAGGCTTAGAGCTTGGAAGCTTTGTAACAAAGAAAATTTCTTGGCAACTTCAATAAAGTGGTCCCCGAATTGAGAAGTGGACACAGAGACATAGTCCTAACTGGACGAACTCCGTTATCAAGTGTTTGCATTTTCTCTTCTAAATCTTTCTTACCCTCTCATTTCTTTCAGTTTTATTGTTCTCTCTTTAATGTTACTAAACACATAATTGATTTAAGTGTTTAAAGTGCAACTATTTCTTGTAATTTCAATGGTTAAATACATAGCCACACAATTACTGCATGGATCAGGGATCAAATATGTACATTGGATTAAGTTATAAAAATTGTAAATCCTAGTTTACAGATCAAGTTTGGTATCAGAGCCTATTTTGCAGGAAATTGTAGGTGCTGAATGTTAACCAGGTTGAGATTGAAACAAGGAGAAGGTTCTCTTGATGAGTCCAATCCAGAGATTGGGAAAAGAAGGACTTTTCCTCGATCAGAGATGGCACATGAACAAAATATTGTTAAGTTTGATACAAAAGCCTTCCAGAGTGCTTTTCTGGAAATGAAGGCAATGATGGAAATTCTTTTCCAAGAGAGGCTAGAAAGACAAAGGAAAAAGGAAGACAAGGCTAGAAAGAAGGAGGAAGCTAAATCCTCATTGAAAGAAGGCAAAGGTAAAGGAGTAGGAGGTGATCATGACCCTCCTAAACCTCCATCCCCATCCTCATCATCTTCTTCATCTTCTTCTTCTTCTTCTTTTTATAATTCTTCTAAAAAGAAACAACTTGTACAAAGTAATTCACCTTTGTTAAAACTTAATGTTAAATTTGATTTGCCAATTTATAATGGAGAATTGGATGCAGAAAAACTTGACAATTGGATAAAACAAGTTGAAGTATATTGTAGGGCTCAAAAGTTCACCGATGATGCTTCAAAGATCCAATTGGCCACTCTTCGCCTGGGAGGCACAACCTTAATCTAGTGGGAGAGAAGAACTCAGGAAGATCTAAGTCATTATGGTAAAATGATTTCTTCCTGGTATGAGTTTATAGTTGCATTAAAGAAACAATTCTATCCATTAGGGCATATGCAAAAAATAGTAAATTGGCAATCATTAAGGCAAGAAAAAGGACAAAGAGTGCAAGAATATACACAGGAGTTTAGGAAGAGGGCTTTAATTTTGGGTATTCCATTGTATACACAAGAAAATTTGTTGAAGTATATAGGTGGATTACATGAGAATTTTAAACATACAATACTTATGTTTAATCCAACTAACATTGATGAAGTTAGTGTGCAAGCTATCCATTTGGAAACAAGCTCAAGGAATAGCCATGATAATCTGTTGATGGACTCAAGTAAGAACAAAGGAAGCAAGAAAGGGAAAGAGAAAGTACAATGAACAACTACTGTAAAGAAAGAGGACGAGAAGCCTTATTGCTCACACTGGCAAAGGAAAATCCATGGAGATGCAAAATGTTGGAAATTGCATCCTGATAGAAAACCAAAGTGGTTCAAGGATCAAAAGAGTAAGCAAAAGACTATAGCTATCGTGCAAGACCTTGGTTCAGAATCTGGCGATGAAACCAAGATAGCAATTGTGGGTACAAAAGGTATTGTTCTTGTTGTTGGTGCTAGTTCACATACTTCTTCTTTAAAATGTAATGAAGTCTCTGTTGAAAGTAAGAGGAGTGAATTGTTTCATATAAGACCTATTGCTAAACAAAATAAGATTGATACACTAATAGATAGTGGGTCACAAGTGAACTTATTCTCAAAACAAGTTGTTAAGCAATTGGGATTAAAAAAACTCCTCATCCTAGACCCTATCCATTGGGTTGGGTGCATGATAATGCTCGACTACATGTCTCAAGGAAGTGTAAACTCCGATTTGCAATCACATCCAAATTTGTTGATGAGGTAGTGTTAGATGTTATTCCGCTTTACATCTATGGGATGGTTCTAGGTAGTCCTTATTTGTTTGACAGAAAAGCCATTTTCTATAGGGAACATAACAAGTATCATTTGTTTAAAGATGGAATTGAATTCATTGTGAAATCTCACCAAATGAAGAGTGATAGATATGTTGTAAATATAGGACATTTGAAGATGATTGTCAATGCAAGCAGTAAACTGACTCTCATGCCTGTAGCAGCTAGTGAGGATCAGCTGCAAGAAGAATCAAGTCTTCAGCCAGTAATGGTAAAAGAGGGTTTGAACAGTTCATTTTGTAATGATGTTTATGTACAAGAGATCCAGAGTGTTGACACTTTTTCCATTTCATCAGTTTGTTCAACATTTTTTCTTCTTTTTCTACTAGTTGGTACTATGTGGATGATAGATGTAACAATGAATACTAGTGGATGTATAGTTGATTGTGTCAACAGTGCTATCTCATTTTTCATTGTCTTTATGATGAGTCAGATATTTAGAATTCCAACAGGTTGTACAGGTGATACCAGACAAGTGAGGCAAACATGCCCTCACTTCCAATCTACGTAAAAACAAACTTTTGGAGGTCCAAAAGCTTCTCAGTGGGTAGGAATGATCCAGGTGGATCCAGAAAGACAAAAATTTTACAGTCTCAAAATATCTCAAATTCAACATCATTGCAAAGAGCTTGGAGAATACAACCCGACGCAACTTGAACGGGTGAAAATGGAATTCATATGTAAAAGTTACGACCGGTCAAAGTTACCTTGGAAAAGGTTGACTAGATGACATCAACATGATGTCAGCAATACAGTCAGCATTTTGATCCAATCTTGGAGTGACACGTGGTAGTCAACTAGTGTAGAGGCAATCAAAAAGTTGACACATGGCATATTGTTGATGACGTGGCATTGGATGTGGACCTATTTGAGTGTGACACGTGTCACAAGCTGGTCAAATAATAGAGTGCCATGTGGAAGCAAGTTGGTGGTCAACATCACTTAGGCATTTCAAAAGGATTTGAGGAGGCCCGAACCTTGAATCTCCTACTTGCCATTTACCTTCTTTTCCATTACACCACATGCTCCACGTTGAACTATGCATGGACATTATTAAATTTAAAGAATAATTGTTATCCTTTCCAAGGTCAACGCATGGGGGCCCATGGTTTTAACCCAAGTTGCCCAACCTTATGCATTTTTTTCCATTGATTTTAGGAGCTACCTTTATTTTCGGGATTGCTATTGGAAGGTTATAGTAAAAGCTATTTAATCATAGCAAACTACACCCCTATTAAATAGCAAGTTAAAAATATAATCTCCCTATTAAATAGAAAGTTAAAAATATAATCTCCCCTATAATTAAGGATGCAAATCTTTAAAATATTAAGACTATTTCTAAGAAGAGCCAAAAAAATAAAATGGTTTATAGATAAATTACAAGAGAGATTTTAGGATCAAATTATAGATCATTCATTTCTTAGAAAATATATTATTTTATAAGATCTTATTGTAACGGGGGATTTTCTATTGTAAAAATGGTAGATGTAAAATATTATGGTTTTGACCATAATAGGAAAATAAACTTGTATAAAAGGAGGTTATTTTCCATTGTAAAGGGAGGGGAGTCTTGAAGAATTTTTAGTGAAATAATTCTTGAGGAGAAATTAGTGTAACTTTTGGAGAGAATTTTGTAATTGAGGAGATTTTGTAAGAACGAAGGTGTTGTGTTTTCCTTCAAGTGCATAGAAGAGACTGTGAACAAGGCTTAGAGCTTGGAATATTTGTGACAAAGAAAATTGCTTGGCAACTTCAATAAAGTGGTCCCTGAATTGAGAAGCGGACCCAAAGACGTAGTCCTAACTGGACAAACTCCGTTATCAAGTGTTTGCATTTTCTCTTCTAAATCTTTCTTACCCTCTCATTTATTTCAGTTTTATTGTTCTCTTTTTAATGTTACTAAACACATAATTGATTTAAGTGTTTAAAGTGCAACTATTTCTTGTAATTTCAACAGTTAAATACATAGCCACACAATTACTGCATGGATTAGGGAATTAAATATTTACATTGGATTAAGTTATAAAAATTGTAAATCCTAGTTTATAGATCAAGTTTGGTATCAGAGCTTGTTTTGCAGGAAATTGCAGGTGGTGAATGTTAACCAGGTTGAGATTGAAACAAGGAGAAGGTTCTCTTGAAGAGTTCAATCCAGAGATTGGGAAAAGGAATTTTCCTTAGTCAGAGATGGCACATGAACAAAATATTTCTGAGTTTGATACAGAAGCCTTCTAGAGTGCTTTTCTGGAAATGAAGGCAATGGTGGAAATTCTTTTCCAAGAGAGGCTAGAAAGACAAAGGAAAAAGGAAGACAACGCTAGAAAGAAGGAGGAAGCTAAATCCTCATTGAAAGAAGGCAAAGGTAAAGGAGTAGGAGGTGGTCATGACCCTCCTGAACCTCCATCCCCATCCTCATCATCTTCTTCATCTTCTTCTTCTTCTTCTTCTTTGTCTAATTCTTCTAAAAAGAAACAACATGTACAAAGTAATTCACCTTTGTTAAAACTTAATGTTAAATTTGATTTGCCAATTTATAATGGAGAATTGGATGCATTAAAACTTCAAAAGTTCACCGGTGATGCTTCAAAGATCCAATTGGCCACTCTTCGCCTGGGAGGCACAACCTTAATCTGGTGGGAGAGCAGAACTCAGGAAGATCTAAGTCGTTATGGTAAAATTATTTCTTCTTGGTATGAGTTTATA
>MU227946.1:3331700-3344396 GCA_018584345.1 Thuja plicata | reverse complement strand
GAACTTGAATCTGCATCATAACATTATTACATATGCAAGCCTTGTTATACAGAGCAACATTCATATCAAGAAAGCTGTGAGAAAAAATAACAGCATTCCTATCTTTCCATAAAGTGAACAAAATCTCTATCCTGAAAGTATGCCAAATCTGGGTAAACTTAGAGGGAAGTCTAGGAGAATCTCCTAAGACAATCATGTGCTACGAAAAAGGCTCAGGCCGAAAGGGTTTGAAAAAATCATGAATCCACTACCAATACTGTTGAGCTCTCCTACAAAACCAAAACATGTGCAAGAATGTCTCAGGGTGACCATAGAAAGGACATCGAGGGTCATGAACACCCAGATGTTTGAGACTAGGGCCAACTGGGAGCCCTTGAAAAAGTAAAAACCAAGCAAAAAGAGCCATCTTGGGCTCCGTAATGGCAGCCCAGATGGTTTGAAAGTGAGAGCTCCAGTGAGAAGTGGAAGAATGAAGATGCCATCTCTGATTAAGGGTATCCACCATTAGAAGATGGGGGGAAAACCACCTATAACCCATCCTTGGTTTGTAATTGCTGAAAGGCATGGTAGGATACCATTTCCAATCCTTCCACCAAGGCCTAACAGCCTGAATACCAATCTTATGAAGCAAGTTGGCAGGAATCACAGAAACCAAAAGATCAAAAGTCTGGTGATCAGAATGAGCCAAACAATACTGAACCTACATATCCTCCCAGGAACGGAGACCCATAGACGCTTTAGAGAAAATGTCCTTGGGAGTCCGGATGCCAGATTTGAAAAAATGCAGAGCACTAGTCCCTTGAGTCTTGGCCAGGGGGATGCCTTGAATAGAAAACAACGGAGACCACCAGAGGCTCTACTAATTGAAAGAAATCCCATTGCGAAAGGCATCACCATCCCAATGGAGCCAGGGTTTAATATCTTCCCAAGCTTTCCAAATGCTCTTGATGATGAAGGTACCCTAATTTGAACAGGTTCTTTCATAGTGAGCAAAGTCTGGAGACCAATGCCCTTCCAAGCCAGCCTATGAACTAGGAATCTAGAAGAGATGCAGTGCATGACAAGAATTTTCTAGGCCTCATCACCAGTAAGAGCATGGATAATCCACTTCGCACAGAGAGCATGCCCCTATCTTTGAGTGGAGAGAAGGCCAAGGCCTCCAGAATCACGAGGAAGGCAACAGAACTCCCAGGAAACCCTATGAAACCCATGGCCATCAGCTCTAGAGGCCCAAACAAAATATCTGAGTAGACGTTCCAGCTTGAGATAAGAAGTCTTAGAGGGAGCCCAACATGAGGAGTAGTAGACATGAGTAGCAGCCAACACTTTGGAGAAAATCTGAAATTTCCCAGCAAGGGAGAGAGGCTTGAAAATCTAATATTGCAGCTTTTTTTCAATCTTGCCAATCACGAGATTCCATAAATCAATAGAGGAGCCATGGAAAGCAAAGGGAATGCCCAGGAAGAAAAAAAATTCCCCATGTTGAACCCATTTCCAGCCAAATTTATCAAGCCAGGTAGGGGCTGGAAGAAAAGATTGTCTGAAACAAAGAGTTATAGACCATTCGATAGCAGATCCAGAAGCTTGACAAAAGGTGTCCAGGCACTGCAAGGCATTGGAGATGTTCTCCTCATCCTCAATAAGAGTGAGAAAGGAGTCATCAGCAAAGTGACCATTAACAAGCTGGGAAGAGGATTTAGGAAGGGAAATACCACGAACCAAACCAGAGGAAATAGAGTTGGCAAGAAAATACCCAAAGCCTTTAGCAACAAGCACATATAAAGCAGGAGCCAGAGGACAACCTTGCCGGATGGATCTAAAAATCCCAAAACTATCAGATTGAGACCCATTGATAAAGACTATTTCTAAGAAGAGCCAAAAAATAAAAAATTTTATAGATAAATTATGAGAGATGTTTTAAGATCAAATTATAGATCATTCAGTTCTTAGAAAATATATTATTTTATAAGATCTTATTGTAATGGGGAATTTTCTATTGTAAAAATGGGAGATTTGTAAAATATTATGGTTTTGACCATAATAGGCAAATAAACTTGTATAAAAGGAGGTTATTTTCCATTGTAAAGGGAGGGGAGTCTTGGAGAATTTTTGGTGGAATAATTCTTGAGGAGAAATTAGTGTAACTTTTGGAGAGAATTTTGTAAGTGAGGAGATTTTGTAAGCATGAAGGTGTTGTGTTTTCCTTCAAGTGCATAGAAGAGACTGTGAACAAGGCTTAGAGCTTGGAAGATTTGTAACAAAGCAAATTGCTTGGCAACTTCAATAAAGCAGTCCCCGAATTGAGAAGTGGACCCAGAGACGTAGTCCTAACTAGACGAACTCCATTATCAAGTGTTTTCATTTTCTCTTCTAAATCTTTTTTACCCTCTCATTTCTTTCAGTTTTATTGTTCTCTCTTTAATGTTACTAAACACATAATTGATTTAAGTGTTTAAAGTGCAACTACTTCATGTATACATACATAGCCAGACAATTACTACATAGATTAGGGAATTAAATATGTACATTGGATTAAGTTATAAAAATTGTAAATCCTAGTTTACAGATCAACCGAATAGTTGTCTTTCAATTTACCAAAAAATAGTAAATTACTTAGAGTATACCGATCAATCCAGATTAGCTATGTGTAATACAAAACACTAAAGTAATGACTCATAAACACATTGACACATGGATTTTTAATGTGGAAACTTTGTTAAGGGAAAAACCACTTGGGACCGGTAACCCAAAATTTTCACTCTTCTGAAGTGAGCTCGGTGAAGAGCCAACCCTGTTAAAAGTTACAAACACACTATTAGGTGTGACCTTGTTAGAGGATTTAAAAGATTAGTTTGTCACTTGATATCGGGCATTTCTATGCTACCTTCCTTGTCCAAACCCTTATGGTTTGTCAAATGGTATCTGCCATCTTATGCTTTCTTCATGCTCAAAATTTTTGATACTCCTTGGGATGTATCTCATTATAGAAAGGATCTTTAAATCCTGCTTGGTTAAGAGACTTTCTGAATCAATGGTTAAACTAAAAAAGTATGATCTATTCACATATACAACTTATACTTGTAGATTTTTAGATCTATTGTAAGCTCATAAAACCAATCTGATCAATATTTCTTTTTAATACCTCTGCTCCACTTTTGTTCTGCTCGGTGATGCTATGCTCTATTTTTGGGTGTCCGCACAAATATTTAGCTCTTTCCTCAGGTTGATTGATCAGGACTGTATGAAGTTGTTTTTTATTAGTTTCTCTCCAGCATCCTCTTTTTGATTCAATACCCTTAATTAGTAATGAATTAAGTTGTCTCTTTATAGACATGATATCATCATTTCTAGGTTCTTGATTTTCTTGTTCTTGGCATGATCCGCAATCTTAGCCAATCTGATTTAAATCAAAACTCTTTTTTTATCTCGCAAAGATCTTCTTGCCAACTAGACAAAACAACTTTAAATCCTTTACTTATCTCTGGCTTTATCTTGTTGATGAAAACAATGGTAACTACCAGTTAAGTCTATATTTAGCTCTGCCAGCTAGATATTTTGTCATTTCTAAACTCCAGTTAACTTTGGTGTTTTAACTCTTTGATAGCTTTGGTCAACACTCCATTTCTCCTTGGGCGTAGTAATAAATGAGAGGGGGAGTGAATCAGTGGCATAAAAAATACTCAAATTAATCAACCCAAAAACTTAGTACCACAATATTAAGCCTCTAGTTACCTTCAGTCCTATAAGATGAATGCCTTCAAATATACTTATCAAATTACTACAAGTCGAAATGCTTTTTTAAACCTTGTTCTTTATGTTTTCCGAATAGAAGTCTTTCAATTTACCGAAAAATAGTAAATTACTTAGAGTATACCGATCAATCCAAATTAGCTATGTGTAATGAAAAACACTATAGTAATGACTCATAAACACATTGACACATGGTTTTTTAACGTGGAAACCTTGTTAAGGGAAAAACCACTTGGGACCGGTAACCCAAAATTTTCACTCTTCTCAAGTGATCTCGGTGAAGAGCCAACCTCGTTAAAGGTTACAAACACACTGTTAATGTGACCTTGTTAGAGGATTTAAAAGATTAGTTTTTCACTTGATATCGAGCATTTCTATGCTACCTTCGTTGTCCAAAATCTTATGGTTTTTCAAATGGTATCTTCCATCTTATGCTATCTTCATGATCAAACTTTTTGATACTCCTTTGGATGTATCTCAATATAGAAAGGATCTTTAAATCCTGCTTGGTTAAGAGACTTTCTGAATTAATGGTTAAACTGAAATAGTATGATCTGTTCACATATACAACTTATACTTGTAGATCTTCAGATCTATTGTAAGCTCATAAAACCAATCTGATCAATATATCTTTTTAATACCTTTGCTCCACTTTTGTTATTCTTAGTGATGCTATTCTCTATTGCTCGGTGTCTGCAAAAATATTTAGCTCTTTCCTCAGCTTGATTTATCAGGAGTGTATGAATTTTTTCTTCATCAGTTTCTCTCCAGCATCCTCGTTTTCATTCAATCTCCTTAATTAATAATGAATTAGGTTGTCTCTTTATAGACATTATATCACCATTTCTAGGTTCTTAATTTTCTTGTTCTTGGCGTGATCCACAATCTTAGGCAACCTGATTTAAATAAAAACTCATGTTTTATCTTGCAGAGATATTCTTTCCAACTGGAAAAAACAACTTTAAATCCTTTACTTATCTCTGGCTTTATCTTGTCAATGAAAACAATGATAACTACCAATTAACTCTATATTTAGCTCTGTCAGCTAGATATTTTGCTGTTTCTAAAATCCAGTTAACTTTGATGTTTTAACTCTTTGATAGATTTGGTCAAAACTTCAGCTCTCCTCAGGCTTCTCCATCGGGGTTGTTTGTCCCTCGAGGTTGTATTTCCTTGTGGCTTGTCTTTCTATTGGTTTACATTGTGATTCTGGCCATCAGGTATGCTTGTGATTCTGCTCGTCAGTGATTCTTGTCGGGTTTCTTGCTTGAGCATCATAGTGACTTGACTTTTGGTTATCCCTGTCCGTCAGGTTCCACTAGTTGTCATTGTTTGAAGTCACATAGTGAATGCTTGTCTTTTATACATTACTGAAAGCATAATATTTTTCTCTCTGATTCTCTGAAGTCTTTGACAGTTTGATTATAACCAATTAGATTATATCAAACTGACATTAATGACAATACAATCCATTAATTGATTTAATGTCTTACATTATCTTTCTGCATTTCAGTGATCAACTTAACATCTTCAAACATTCAATCAGTTACATGTCATCAATCTCTCCCTTTGGCATTGATGGCAACACACTACATTATCATACTATACTATTACTAATACAATATGAAATATAACATTTTCATCAATCTTTCCCATTCTAACTATTACAAATGTCTGGCTTTTGGTAAGCTCAAATAGCTTAGATTTGTTTCTTGCAGAGTGGTTTCATCAATCTTCAATCTCTTCATTGGATAGATGTAGCATCTAATGTCTCTATTCTGATATGTGTTTTTCCTTGACTGTTCCTCTTCTTGATAATTTATTTGTCTTTTGACAACAATCTCTCCCTTTGTATGAACTCTCTTCCTTTGTTATTTCTCTCCCTTAGATGGATATTTCATATGTAATCAATCTCTCTCCCTTTGAATATTGATTAACTCTTCCTTTTGATTCTTAGGAACTTCTCTTCATGGGTAATTATATAATCTCTCTCCCTTATGATAATGAGGTAATCTCTCCCTTTGACAACATGCGAAAAAAGTTTCTTCTATATCATCTTCCATCCCTTTATATAATATATTCCTTGAATTTCCCTATCCATCAGCAATATAATGACTCTTTTGTTCGGTGCAGATGTGTACCTTGTTGTGTACAAATGTATTTGTTGTTGTTCATCTCGGTATTTTCATCAACATGAATGATCTTCTAATTATGTGTAGGTTGATGCAGCCTTCTAGTCAGCTTACTGACTGATAGACAAGGGTTGGACCCCTATTCTTTGTCTCAGGTACTCAAATGTATCTTTCGGTAATGACTTGGTGAATATATCAACTAATTGTTCCTTTGATTGAACATATTCCATTATCACCTCCTTTGCTTGCACTTGTTCTCTTAGATAGTGATACTTGATAGAAATATGCTTAGTCTTAGCATGCATGAATGGATTCTTATAAATGTTAATTGCACTGGTATTATCACAATAGATAATTACTGGTTCAAGAATCTTCATATTCATACCTTCCATCAACTGTTTGATCCATGCAGTATTTTAGCAATTTCTAGCAGCAGCCACATACTCTGCTTCTGCAGTAGACTGAGAGATGCATCCTTGCTTCTTGCTGATCCACGTGACAAGTCTGTATCCCATGAAGAATGCTCCTCCAGTTGTGTTCTTTCACTCATTAATTTTTCCAGCCCAATCAACATCTGTATAGAATTGTAGCTCAAATTTTCCTTCTCTTTTATACCATAAGCCATAGTCCTCGATGTTCTTCAGATATCTCAAAATTCTCTTGACAGTAGTCATATGTGATTCTTTGTGATTAGCATAGAATATTGCAACTATTCCAATTGCATGTGCTATATCTGGTCTGGTATGAACAACATACATTAGTTTGTCAATCATTGATCTATACAAGGCCTGATTTACCTCATTTGATTTGTCTTCTTTTGCCAGCTTACATCTGGTAGCCATAGGTGTTCCAACTAATTTGGAATCTTCCATCTTGAATATCTTCAACACTTCCTTGATGTATTTGGACTGAGTGATATATATACCTGCATCTTGTTGAAGAATCTGTAGACCAAGAAATAATTTGATCTCCCCAAACATAGACATTTCAAATTCTTTTCTCATTTCATTAGCAAAGGACTTGCATAATATTTCATTTCCCCCAAAACTGATATCATCAACAAAAATTTCAGCAATCAGAATATTACCATCGCTATCTTCTTTTAAGTACATATTGCTATTTTCACTTGTTCTTACAAATTTAATGCTAATGAGATGGGAGTGAAGTCTTTCATACTAGGCTCTAGGTGCTTGTTTCAATCCATACAAGGCTTTATGTAGTCTACATACCATGTTTCTCTTCTCTGGATCAACAAACCCTTCTGGTTGTTCAATGTATACTTCTTCCAGTATTCCATTTAGGAATGTAGATTTGACATCCATTTGGTATACCTTGAATCTTTTAAATGCAACATAAGAAAGAAAGATTCTAACTCTTTCTAGTCTAGCAATGGGTGCAAAGGTTTCTCCATAATCAATACCTTCTTCTTTTGTATATCCCTTGCATACTAACCTTGCTTTGTTTCTTGTGACCTTTCCATTCTCATTCAGCTTGTTTCTGAATATCCATTTGGTACCGATGACATTCTTGTCATCTGGTCTCGGTACTAGTGTCCATGTACTATTCTTCTCAATCTATTCTATTTCTTCATTCATAGTACTGACCCATTCTTAATTCTCAAGTGCAGTATTAACAAATTTAGGCTCACAATCACAAAGTAAACATCTAGTGTTTAGTGACTTACTTCTTGTTCTCATTCCAGCCTTCTTGTCTCCTATGATTTGGTTATGTGGATGATGTCTTCTGACATACTTGGAAAGTTTTGGTTTAGCTATGTGTTCATCATTCTGATCATCTTTTTGACCTTTGTTTTGATGTCCATTGCTCGGAACATCATCTTGAGGATTTTCCTAAATTTTGGTAATTACATCCTGATGCTCGGGTGCAATTTTATGTTGCTTGGGAGTGATACACTATTGCTTGGGTAGAGTGTCAGGTTCTGTATAAAAAAACCTGTTGTAGTCCTCTGGTTCTCTTCTTCTTTCCTTGTCATTCTTTTCTACAAATTCATCTATTTTCATATTTGCACTTTCAATGATCTTGTTAGATGACTTGTTAAGACATTTATAAGCCTTGCTTTTGGTTGAATACCCTAGAAAGATACATTCTTCACTTTTGGAGTCAAGTTTTCCATTTCTATCATCCTTCAAAATATAACATTGACTACTAAAGATTCTGAAGTAACTTACATTGGGTGTATGGCCACACCAAAGCTCATAGGGTGTCTTCTTTGTGTCCTTCTTAAATTGTACTCTGTTTAATGTCTAGACAACAGTACTGACAGCTTCCCTCCATAAATTTTGAGTGATGCTCTTCTGAATCATCAATGTTCTTGCACAACCAACAATTGATATGTTTCTCCTTTCAGCAATTCCATTTTTGTGTTGTTCTCGGTGCAGAAACCTGTCTTTTAATTCCATGCTCATTGCAATAGTTAGTGTATTCATCTAAAGTAAATTCCCCTCCTCTATCTGACCTTAATCATTTCAATTTATTTTCACTTTAATTTTCTACCATAGCCTTATACCATTTAAACATCTTGAATGTTTCTAATTTATCTTTTAAGAACATGACTGTCATCATTCTAGTATAATCATCAACAAAAAGAATAAAATACCTATCTCCATAGTAACTCTTTATTCTAATGGGTCCACATAGATCTGTATGGACTAATTTGAGAATTGCATTAGATGTATATGTTTTACTCTTGAAACTAGACTTTTACATCTTACCTTTTTGACAATTCTTGCACATGATATGCTCAGGCTTAGTCATGCTTGGTAAGCCTATGACATTTATTTTGTTTCTTATCTTTACCATGTTGTCAAAATTTACATGACACAATCTTTTGTGCCACAACTATATGTCTTCGTTTCTATCCATTATACAAGTGGTGTTCGTGTCATCAAGATAGAAAAGGTTACCTTTTGTCTTCTCACCGATTCCGATCAACCTTCCTGATTCATTGAAGATCTTTTCCTTCTTGTTTTCAAATGTCACTCAATGACCTGTATTATTCATCTGTGAAACACTTAATAGATTGTAATTTAGTCCTTTTACCCAGTAAGCATTTTCACATTTGATCAGGTTATTTAACACTATAGTTCATTTACCTTCAACTGGACAAGGTGTATCATTTCCCATTCTTACTGAACCACCATTATAGTATTCAAAAGTCTCAAAATTTTGTTTATCACCGGTCATATGGTGAGTGAAGCCACTATCTATGATCCAGTTATCATTCTTACTAACCTTAGATATGAGTGCAGTTTCTACATACCTTTCTCCTTCTTCGTCAGAATCATCCTTCATGGCTACAAATACCATCTCAATGTCTTCTTCTAATTCGGTGCCAGTGTCATCAGCTCTTTTCTCAACTAGGTAACAATATTTCTTCCCTTTTTCCTTGTAGTCTCGGGTATCTCTTTTGTCAGATTTTCATTTGCTTCGGTAATCTCTGTTATCACCTCTATCAAACTTATTCTCACATGATCTGTCATTACCTCTGTCATCATTTCTTCTATTTGGACATCTTGCAGCAAAGTGTCCACCCTCTTTACAATTGAAACATACAAGTGGTTATTTACCTTTGTATCTACCTTTGCCTCTCTGTAATCTTCTTTCCATTAGTGCTTCAATCTCATCTAGTCCTTGATCATCATTATCACTTTCACTATCATTTCTAATAGCATGTCTATGACTTGAATAACTTATTTTCAGAGAAGATTTGAATGCAGATTCCACTGATGGTAAGATGCTATTATCAAATTTATTCATTTCAAATGAAATCAATCTACCAGTCAGATTATCTAGAGTAACTGTATTGTTTGCAACTGCTCTCATTTCTTGAATAGCAGAAAATCTAATAGCATATACAGACAATAAGGTTCTTAAGATTTTAATTACCACTGTCTCCTCGTCAAGTACACCTCCAACTCCTCGGATATCATTGACTACCTCTTTGATTTTGTAGCTATACTTAGTGATATTTTCTCCTTCTTTCATCCTTAGGTCATCAAACCTCCCTCTTAGGCTTTCTGCCTTGGCTCTTAGTAGATTAGCATCTCCTTCATGTACCAACTTCAACTTATCCCATATTTTCTTTGTAGAGGTGCAAGTTTTGACATCTTCAAACTAAGCATTGGAGAGTGATGAGGCAAGTTCTATAATCATGCAATTATGCTCATTTTTTTCTCTAAATTTCTCAAGAGTGTGAGGTCCTATATGAAACATATATTCAGTATCAAGGTGTTGAGTAATGTCATTACCAATACCTGATAGGTGGAGTCTTATTCTTCTTTTTCATGATGCAAAGTTGTCTTTATTCAGCTTGGCCACATCTTGTCTGTTCATCTTGTGATCTTTTTCTTGAGCTATTAAACCCTCTTTCTAAGCACACAAGCTCTGATACCAATTGTTAGTAATAACTAAGAGGGGGGTGAATCAGTGGCATCAAAAATATTCCAATTAATCAACCCAAAAAATTTGTACGATAATATTAAGCCTCTAGTTATCTTGAGTCCTATAAGATGAATGCCTTCAAATATACTTATCAAATTACTACTGCTTAGAATGCTTTGTTAAACCTTGTTCTTTATGTTTACCAAATAGGAGTCTTTCAATTTACCAAAAAATAGTAAATTACTTAGAGTATACCGATCAATCCAGATTAGCTATGTGTAATGCAAAACACTAAAGTAATGACTCATAAACACATTGACACATGGATTTTTAGCGTGGAAACCTTGTTAAGGGAAAAACCACTTGGGACCGATAACCCAAATTTTTCACTCTTCTAAAGTGAGCTCGGTGAAGAGCCAACCTTATTAAAGGTTACAAACAAATTGTTAGGTGTGACCTTGTTAGAGGATTTAAAAGATTAGTTTGTCACTTGATATCGGGTATTTCTATGCTACCTTCCTTGTCCAAACTCTTCTGGTTTGTCAAATGGTATATGGCATCTTATGTTATCTTCATGATCAAACTTTTTGATACTCCTTGGTATGTATCTCAATATAGAAAGGATCTTTAAATCCTTCTCGATTAAGAGACTTTATGAATCAATGGTTAAACTGAAATAGTATGATTTATTTGCATATACAACTTATACTTGCAGATTTTTAGATCTATTGTAAGCTCATAAAACCAATATGTTCAATATATCTTTTTACTACCTTTGCTCCACTTTTGTTCTACTCGGTGATGCTATGCTCTATTGCTCGGTGTCTACAAAAATCTTTAGCTCTTTCCTTGGCTTGATTGATCAGGACTGTATGAAGTTGCTCTTCATCAGTTTCTCTCCAACATCCTCTTTTTCATTCAATCCCCTTAATTCATAATGAATTAAGTTGTCTCTTTATAGACATGATATCACCATTTCTAGGTTCTTGATTTTCTTGTTCTTGGCATGATCCACAATCTTAGCCAATCTGATTTAAAAAAAACTCATGTTTTATCTCGCAGAGATCTTCTTGCCAACTAGACAAAAAAACTTTAAATCCTTTACTTATCTCTGGCTTTATCTTGTCGATGAAAATAATGATAACTACCAGTTAAGTCTATATTTAGCTCTGCCAGCTAGATATTTTGTCATTTCTGAACTCCAGTTAACTTTGGTGTTTTAACTCTTTGATAGCTTTGGTCAACACTCCAGTTCTCCTCGGGCATTAGTAATAACTGAGAGGGGGGGTGATTCAGTGACATCAAAAATATTCTAATTAATCAACCCAAAAACTTAGTACCACAATATTAAGACTCTAGTTATCTTCAGTCCTATAAGATGAATGCCTTCAAATATACTTATCAAATTACTACTGCTCGGAATGCTTTGTTAAACCTTGTTCTTTATGTTTACCGAATAGCAGTCTTCAATTTACCAAAAAATAGTAAATTACTTAGAGTATACTGATCAATCCAAATTAGCTATGTGTAATGCAAAACACTAAAGTAATGACTCATAAACATATTGACACATGGATCTTTAATGTGAAAACCTTGTTAAGGGAAAACCCACTTGGGACTGGTAACCCAAAATTTTCACTCTTCTGAAGTGAGCTCGATGAAGAGCCAACCCTATTAAAGGTTACAAACACACTGTTAGGTGTGACCTTGTTAGAGGATTTAAAAGATTAGTTTTTCACTTGATGTCGAGCATTTCTATGCTGCCTTCCTTGTCCAAACTCTTATGGTTTGTCAAATGGTATCTGGCATCGTATGCTATCTTCGTGATCAAACTTTTTGATACTCCTTGGGATGTATCTCAATATAGAAAGGATCTTTAAATCCTGCTCGGTTAAGAGACTTTGTGAATCAATGGTTAAACTGAAACAATATTATTTGTTCACATATACAGCTTATACTTGCATATTTTCAGATCTGTTGTATGCCCATAAAACCAATCTGATTAATATATCTTTTTAATACCTTTGCTCCACTTTTGTTCTGCTCGGTGATTCTATGCTCTATTCCTCAGTGTCCACAAAAACCTTTAGCTCTTTGCTCAGCTTGATTGATCAGGACTGTATGAAGTTGTTCTTCATCAGTTTCTCTCCAGCATCCTCTTTGTCATTCAATCCCCTTAATTCATAATGAATTAGGTTGTCTCTTTATAGACATGCATTACTGAAAGCATAATCTTTTTCTCTCTGATTCTCTGAAGTCTTTGACCCTTTGATTATAACCAATTAGATTATATCAAGTTGACATCAATGACAATACAATCCATTAATTGTTTTAATGTCTTGCATTATCTTTCTGCATTTCGGTGATCAACTTAACATCTTCAAACATTCAATCAGTTACATGTCATATATAT